>SKCR01038155.1:0-254416 GCA_019454045.1 Zanthoxylum bungeanum
AAAATAGTACTCGGGCCATAACTCCACATATCACTTGAGTAAACGGCATGTTCATTTGTTTAATTTTGAGTTGTTTAATTATTCCGTCCGCCGTTTAATTTGCTGCATGATATTTACTTATGTAATATGAGAAAAGCGCATGGGCTTAGTAAGTGCGATGAAAGGTCCTCTAATTGAAGAGGTTAAAATCCTTTACCACGATGCTTCGCCGCGCCAAGTATCTTTGTGTTTACTTCTGTCTTTATTTTATGCATATTGTATGTTCATTGCGCATGGGCTTAGTAAGTCGGATTAAAGGCACTCCGCTTCACGGGGATAAGATCCTTATCATGATGTTTCGCCGCGCTGGATGACGTATATTCGATTGGACGTGAGATGTGTTCAATCGGATATACAAAGTCCGATAACTCGTCTTTGTTATTATGCCTTTACTTTTATTGTATGTTCATTACGCATGGGCTTAGTAAGTCGGATTAAAGGCACTCCGTTTCACGGGGATAAGATCCTTACCACGATGCTTCGCCGCGCCCCTTTAGCTTTCATGTATCGCGTCAACTTCCATGCATCAGGTCTGTCCCCGTTCGAACGCGTTCACGAACGTAACTCGAACGCGCATACATTTTGCCTTATCATGCATCAGGTCTCATTTCCGTTCGAACGCGTTAGCAAACGCCATACGAACGTGAGCATTCTGTTTCATTTCCGTTCAAACGTGTTCACGAACGCTCTACGAACGTGAGCATTTCATGCATCAGGTCTGTCCCCGTTCGAACGCGTTTACGAACGCAACTCGAACGCGCATACATTCTGCCTTATCATGCATCAGGTCTCATTTCCGTTCGAACGCGTTCACGAACGCAATGCGAACGTGAGCATTCTGTTTCATTTCTGTTCGAACGCGTTTACGAACGCTACACGAACGCGAACGCGAACACACTGGACTGAAACATATTCATCACATGCCATGTATAATTGTTGCTTAAGTGATTTTCGATGAAACCACACATAGTTGTTCTTATCTTTGTGCACATAATAATGAAGAGCATGTTTATTCCCTATAATTGCATTATCTACCTTAGTCTTGGCTTAAAGTATTATGATTTACGTCCATGTTGTGAAAGCATGTGAACATTATTTCATGTGGTATATCGGATGGAAACCCAGACGTAAATTCCGTAGCCGATTCCGAATGGACGGTAGTGCGGTTTGTACTTGGGATACAATTCCACGTACCGCTTGGAAAAGTATTCACATGCATGCTTGCATTTATGTTTACATGAATGATTAAATTCTTGTGATGTTATGTGTTGTTAGAAATACTTTTAAGCATGTGAATTTGGCAAAAAGATTTGACTTCATGTATGTTAGTTGTGAACTTTACTTTTAAGCATGCTAATTTAGGATGTGGTGTGCACTTGGAAATATATGTCATAGGCTTGGTTAGATTATTGCATAAATCTTTACATTACAAGTGGCATAAGTAAGGGACCATTCCGAACCCAATGGTTTGAGGTCTTCCCTTGCGAGGGGTGAGTGCGGCCTTAAATCTTTGTCCCGGTTCACACCGGGTGGCGACTCCATCACTCTCGGTTTAGTCCTCCGTTGGCTACTCCGTACTCCCAACTAGCCCCCGAGCCTAGAACAGCATGCGTCGTCCAGATCTCACTGTGTGTTCCCACAAAAAATCATTCTGTGATTGGCTGAAAATGGTTAAATTTCCTGATGATTATGCATCGATATTGGGGGTTGGGTCAGAGATGATACAATAACGGGATTAAAGAGTCACAATTGTCATGTGCTTCTCGAGATTCTCCTTCCTGTGGGCATCGAACTTATCTCCCCCCGAATGTATGCGATGTCATACTTGATCTATGTGGCTTCTTTAAACAATTATGTCATAGGACATTAACCACATCTATTATTGACGAACTTGAGCGAGGAATCGTGATAATCCTATGCAAGCTAGAGTGAATTTTACCACACGTTTTTTTTGATGTGATGGTACATCTGGCCATGCATTTACCGGCTGAAGCTAGGAATGGAGGTCCTGTCCAATACAGATAGATGTATCCCATTGAGAGGTACTATATATACAGTTTTAAATATTACATTCTTAAATTTTTACTGTGCATTATTATTAATGCAAACTTGTTGTCATATCTGCAGGACTTTGGGAGATTACAAACAATATGTGAAAAACAACGTGCACCCTGAAGGGTCAATAGCGGAAGCTGTTGTAATAAGTGAAGCAATAATATTTTATTCGATGTATATGCAGAATATTGAAACTCATTTTAATCGTCGGCCACGAAACTATGATGAAGATGCAAGTAATAAGCAAGATATCACAGTGTTCCGTCAAAATTGCAGACCATTTGGAGAAGTAGGTGTCAAATTACTAACTTTTGAGGAAGTTCAACGTGCGCATTGGTTTATATTGAGTAATTGTGATGAAGTGCAACCGTATTTAACGTAAGTTTTTTGGTGCATAACTATATTTTTTTTGCCATACATTAACCTAACTCATTTTTTTTAGGCAACATATAACAATGCTACAATGTGGTGGTGACCATAACGTTGACGGAACACACAAAAATGAATTTCCTAAATGGTTTGAGACAACTGTAAGGCCTAAAATTGTATATTTATTTTTATCCTAACATTAAATATTTCAGTTTGTTATATTAACACATATATTTCTCTCATTGTTAGATAAATAACCCAGTGCAAAATGGTCAATTGGACTCGTCATCCTCGTTGGTTTCCTTGGCTTATGGGCCTCAAAAGCAGGCTTATGAATATAATGGATGCATTGTGAACGAAGTTAGATTTCATACCGAACAACGAGATGTTGCTCATGTGATGCAGAATTATGGAATTGTAGTCCAATGAGAACACAGCTCAGATATTATTGACTTCTACGGAGTGTTGCAATCAGCCATTGAGTTGATATACAGACCCAGACGACATATTGTGCTATTCAAATGCAAATGGTTTGACACAAAAGTCAGAAAGAGGAGAATTCAAGTTAGTAATCATCTAACGTCAATTAATGTTCAACATTTTTGGTACAAGAATGATCCATGCATTTTTTGTACCCAAGCTCGTTTAGTGATATATATATCTGATCCAAAGTTAGGAAATGGATGGATGGTGGTAGAAAAGTTACAACATAAGGGCATTTGGGACACGCATGAGAAAGATAGTGTTGACATATCAGATGAAACAAAAGAAGTCTCTGGCAACTTCGAAGTTCCTGAACAGATATTTTATGTACCAACTGTCACCGTTCCTGAAAATATCACATTAACTCGAGATAATACAGACATTGAGGTAATTCCTCATTCTGAAGTTAGCGTGGAAGTAGCAAGTGAAGAAGAATTTGACACTGAAAATGACTTCGAGTCCTGTCACGAATCCTCAAATAATGAAGATAATAGTGATTAATGAAGTTAGTGTATGAAGTGATTGATGAATAATTTTTATTATTATAATGTATGATTGTTGTTTTGAATTATTATTTAAATATGGTTGAAAGATTATCGTAATTATTAATAGTATAATGATCATATTATTGTTATTGTTATTATTAATGGTAGAAATTTAGCGTTGAAATAGAAACAATCGACGCTAAATGTCTAATATTTAGTGTCGATGTTATATAATTCGATGCTAACTAAAAAATTAAATTTCCCCAAAAAATAGCCCTAATTTTTTTAATAAGCCGCAATTTTAGCATGGAATTATTCGACGCTAAAAACAAATAATTTCGACGCTAAATGTCCCTTAAATCCCTAAAACCAGTGTCTTCTTCTTTCTCGGCTCAGACGACCAAAAACAGACCTCTATCTATCTTCTTCTTCTTTCTCGGCTCAAACCAGTCTATTCTTCATCAAATTCATTAAATTTACAGGTAAGTCTCATTGCATACACGTATTTAAAATATTAATTAGTAAAAGTGTTGGTAATGTAAATTTGCAAACTTGAAATTGATGTGAAGGGGCCAATGGGTTCGGCCAAGGTGAGGTTAATTTAGGTGTGAAGGTGGAAATTGTATATGTTACATGAGTTTACAGGTTTTTCATTGTGTGGATGGATGGTGTTTTTTTTTTTTTTTTTTTAATTATGTTTTTGTTTTGATCTTTTGTTCATGAATTGGATTTTGTTTGTGGGGATGTTAGTATGAAGTGAAAGTGAGTGAGTGGACTCGTGGTTATATATTAAAAACAGGTGTGTGAAAGTGGCTGTTTAGGATTACCTTTTTATCTTTCGAAAGTATAAGCATGGTAGGTATGAATATATCCTTGATGATGATGATGAATTTGATGATGATGATGAATTTCGATGGCCATGCGTTTGTCGTGTCAGTTTTCGTGGAGTGTGGAGAGTGATTGGGTTGTGCATGTTGAATAGGTAAAGGGCAGTGCGTGGCTATACCAGAACGCAGCAAATGATTAAATGCTGCTGTTCTGGACCAGAAAATGGTTAAATGCTGCTATTCTGGACCAGAAAATGGTTAAATATTGTTGTTCTGTCCATATTGGTCAGAATAATACGTAGGCGGACGAGATTACTCTTTTTTTCCTTTATAGAGAAGCGGAGTTACAATAATTGATAGATGCAAAAAAATCCACAATCTTCCTGGTCAAGGCATATTACTCTCAAGCTCCCTACCGCAGTCCTAGGGGCATCTTCTTCCATTGTTCCTATTGGGATTGGGGCTAGTCATTTTTGGGACGGCCCTCTCTTAAGTAAGTTCGTGTTGTGTAATCTAGTTCGGAAAGATAGAAGGAACCCTAGCCAACAAGTCGTTGGGTTAGAAAGTGCTAACGATCTTACTTAGCTTATGAGAGATTCCATTTCTCTTGTTTAGCCAAGAATTGCTCAAGCTGAATCAGCTTCCAGTCTTTAATAAGTCTTGTTGAATTGCTTTTCTCTTCTTTCATGTCATGTGATTCACATTAGCTTAGCATTTGAAAGAGTCTCTATAACCTCCCGGTCCAGGTCCCAGTGTGGTTAAGCTCTGGTCCGGAACATATCGCATTTGTGTTGTTACCGATGACTCTGCTATTCTCCTGCAACCTGAAGCTTTCTTATACCATCGTATCATTGGTAAAGATAAATATCGTCTAAATGCCATTCACAACATTTATGTCGTTTCCTTAATTCTTAGCTTTGTTTTCTACCATTTCCAGCTCTGCAATACTATCATAAATAGTCCAACCATCTTGAAATAAAGTATGTAGTTAAAAAGCCAAGTCTCTCCTCTCATTCATGTGTGTCTTGCTTGGACCTTTTCATTTATGCAGTTCATACTATTTATTCATGATTCATGCATATAATAGGTTAGATCCAAGCCACCACAAGTGAGTTATTGTGATGGAAACCTGAAACTTTGTGTGTTTTTACAGATGGCACCGGGCAATCACAGACGGGCTAATGCGACTCCATCTACATCAGCAAGAACAACTGGCCCTGATGGAGTCTCTGCTAGCACAGGTGAGTCCAGTATAGCGAATGGTCGAGGACGCACCCGTGTCCTAGGGTTGGCTAAGTACGTTAAGGCTCACGGTCGTATCCGGATTGAGATATCAGATTATGGACACAGTCTAGTCGGATAACATAACTCAGCATTTACTACAACTATAGGAGCTACAGCTCGATTTGAAGCTCCCCAAAACTACGTTTCTTGGAGAAAGATACCGTGGAGACGAAAATCAACCAGCTATTCTCTTTGCTACTTTTGAGTTTTCGTACGGTATTAAGTTTTCGATATTATTTGTTAGTTAACATTTTTATTTTATACTTATTTTTACTCGGTTGCTATTCATGTAGGAGTGGTTCGACTTCGATCTGACCAAAGTGAATGTCCAACAATATATTAACTACCACATGGGGAAAAGTTATAAAGATTATAGGATAAAAATCCTGAAACCAATATTCGACGAACATGGACCTTCAGATGCTCCACAACACAAGCCTGATTTTATAGAGGAGCAAGACTAGACATTTTTTTGTGAGCTTTGGTCTAGCAAAAAACACGAGGTAAATTTTGAAATAAAAGGAAATTTATAATTGTCTTTGTTTTCGGTACTTACAATGTTGGTAAATGCAGGATAAATGTCACGCAAATGTGAAAAATCGAAGTCACTTGCGTTTTAACCACCGTGGAGGTTCGAAGCCATTTATCCAACATCGTGCCGAACATTCTGAGGTAAATATATCCTAATGTAAAATTTAACAGTTCATTGTTTTTACTAATGTGGAATAATATTGAATTTATTTTCTGTTTTTAATAGAGTAGCACAGGTGAGGTGCAATCATTTCCAGATTTTTTCCGTGTGACGCATTACAATGAGAAAAATAAATGGATAAATGAAGAAGTCGAACGCTGCTATGTAAGTTTCAGTTTTTAAAATAAAAAAATTAATATTATATATGTTAATTTGTTTTTTTTTGTAAATTCTAATATTAACTTATTTTTTGAAACAGAACGAAATGATGGAACTCCAACATCAAACTCAGGAGACAGGATCTGACCCGATACCAGATGAGCAGTTGTCGCAATTGGTTTTCAAGAATCAGAAAGCTTACAACGTTGGCCTTGGCACTCGCAAGAAGCCGATGTCATCTGCACGCAATACTATTAATTCGAACAATACCTCCTCTCTTCGAGACCAGTTAGTCACCACCCAAGACCAGCTAGCCACCACCCAAGATCGGCTAGCCACCACCGAAGACCAGCTAGTCACCACCCGAGACGAGCTGAAGAAGACTAAGGAGGTGTTACAACAGGTCAAGGTGGATCACGAGAAGAAGATGGAGTAGTTCGAACAGCAAATGCTGGCTTTCCGCCAGATGTTGGAGGCCTCACTCAGTCAGGGTGCATCGGGCTCGAGCGCCCCCCCATCACAGTAGCAATAAATTTTATATTCATTTGTATAAATATTTGGAACAAATAGTTTTAATATAATATGTCTTTTTTCTTAAAAAAAAATCATATAATAATTATTATAATATTTCGTAATTATGTTATTAATCAGAAATTTTTTTCAATTAAATTAAATATTAAATTAATTATTTTAAACCAAAAAGAAGTAAATTAATAAATTTTTTTTAAAAAAAAACACATTTTTTTAACTATTTTCGTCGAAATAGTCGACGCTAAATGTGTTTTTTGGTGTCGAAAGTATCGACGCTAATAGTTAAAAATCGCCGCTGTAAGTATACAAATATTATTTTTTTAATATACTTTAGCGTCGACACGAAACGACGCTAAAAATCTAACTTTTAGCGTCGAATTATTTCGTCGCAAAATCAAACCTATAGCGTCAGAAAATTTAATTTAGCGTCGAAATAGTTGGACGCAAAATAGAATTTTTAGCGTCGAATATCTTTGTTTCGACGCTAAATATTATTCTCGTCGACATTTTGGTGTCCAATTTTTTCGTCTAATTAACTCGACGCTAATGCAGTTTGCGTCGAAACTGTGGATTTTTGCGTCGATTATTTTCGACGCTCAAGGGTATAATTTTTGTAGTATTATGGAACCAAATTTTTTAAGGTAGATTTTGGTTCCACCTAAAACAGGATAGGATATCTTGTTTTGCTCACGCTTCGGAAATATGGGTGATGTAATATAACTAATTAATTAACATAATACAAGTATATTATATTAAATATAAGTACCTGTATTTGGTAATTTTTAATATTTTAATATGGTGACAAATATTAGATTGTTGAATGGGTGGTTTAAATTTTTTTTTCCCTTCATATGCACGATAAAAAAATATTTAAAAAACTACTATATAAATGGTAATTATAATATTTAATACAATCATACATGTTATATTATATGTTTATTAATTTATAATATTAAGTCACTCATATTCATATTCCTGTTATATTAGGCAATTACTCCATACTTTCGTGCATTTATTTTCCTTTACTTTTGTTTAAGAGAATCTGCAGAAAAGGCATGGGTTGGAGTCTTGTACGAGAAGACTGATTATAGAAATCGACAAACTAGCATTACTGCAATAGCAAGTGCAACATCTCATCACAGATAAGGGAATTCGATGCAGTTTCTGAAAACTTAACTTTGGCATACATCAATGGCTTCTATAATGGGCCTGGTTCTTCACTTTTTTGCCCGAATCACCCCTGCCCATGCAGTAAAATGAACTTCCTTTTTAATTAGGGCATCCTATGCATAAAATTTTAGAATCCGAAATTTCCAAGCGCTAGCAAAAATCTTTATTAATTCATCATGATTACGAGATTGTAAGAGAGAAATAAATATGAACCACCCAGTAGTTTGGTTATAAATCATTTCATGTGAGAAGTGATTCCTGTCGCGACTCAAAATCGGAGTCAATAATATTTAAGTAATTATAAAACTAAAAAATAAGAATTAAAGACCAGTATTCAAAAAGTCAAAAAATTCGAAAATATGTTTCAATGACTTTTAAAACATGAATAAACACAAGATCATGTATAAAATATTTAAAAACATTCTCATAATTTAATGTGAACATTTGTCGTAATTAAAAAATCAAAATTCAAAACAATGGTCCAATAATACTATGCGTCATCTAACATTTGAAATAAGTTAGTAAACTGAATATAAGTTAAGAACTTCAAAACGTTCCATGACCGCCTAGTGAAAAAACCACTCGACATGATCCAAGTCATCAAGGAAAATCAACCTCATTGCTGATTCTCCCAAGATACACACGATTCTATCTAGATGGTTAAAATTAAGGGACGAGGAAAACCACGCGCTTAATAAGGATTACATATACTCACCTTAATTTGGTTTTATAAATCCTACATGATTAGTTTAGTAAATAGAAATATAAGGTTGTCTAATTTATAAACAAATCGATGATGCGACTTAAAAAAATCTAACAATTTATATGCATCATCAATATAACCTAATCATCTTACAAAAAACTGTCATGTGATCACACTTCAAGGGTAGATCTGAATAATCAATGTGCCACATAATCTGTCGTCCAAAAGGGGTCGTATGCCGGATACCATAAAGGATTGTGAATAATCAATGTGCCAATGAAGCAAAACATTAGTCACTTAAATGAGGCCATAAACCAAACACCCAATATAGGAGCTGTGAACTAGACTCCATAAAAGGTTGTGAATATGCTGCACGGGGATTGTGTAATCAGACACATAAAAATGGGGCTATAAGCTAAACACTCTATATGAGGCTATGAATAATATTCAGACACCAAGGATCTGTTGTGATAAAAACTCACACAATAAATGAGAAATGAGAGAAAACTCTTCTTTATTACTGCAAACAAAGAATTACAAAGCAAACCAATGCTTTACAAAAAACTCTCAACCCTCTTTTACACTATATGTTCTCTCTGTTTCGGGGTGATTAACAATTGCATTTTGAGGATCCTTTTATAGTTGCCAAAATGTGTGCTACAGTGGCACACGTTTTGGCAACACGTTTCCAGCTTTACGCGTTTCTTTTGCTTGCTGTCATGCAAGATGTTTCATGCAAACATACACTTAGCTAGAGTCTATCTTGCATGCATGATGCAAACTACTGAAGTCAAAAAATCTCCCCCTGGGTGAAGATTTGCCTTCAAATATAAGCTGACTATCAATCATCCAAACCGGATCCTCAAAAGAATCCACCCCTGGCTGCATCTGTATGACTGCTTACGTACCCTAAGTTGGGATCAAGCCAATCGTAGTTCTCTGTATCTCCATATTTTGACCATATGGAGAGTTTTGTCATCCCGGCTATGACACGACAGATTTCAAGCTTCTCCTTCGATAAAACTTTTGTGAACATATCGGCACCATTGTCGTCGGTGTGAATCTTTATGAGTTCTAACAGTTTTGAACTCATGATGTCCCGTATCCAGTGATACCTCACATCGATATGTTTTGACCTCAAGTGAAAAATAGAATTTTTACAGAGGTAGATAGCACTCTGGCTATCACAGTAGAAAATGTACTTTTCCTGTTTGAAACCCAATTCCTGGAAAATATCTCCATCCACAGTAATTACTTGCAAGCTTCTATAACTACAATGAATTCTGCCTCTGTTGTAGAGAGTGCAAAAGATTTATGCAACCTTGACTACCATGCTACAGCTCCACCTAAGAGAGTAATTAGATACCCCGAAGTAGACTTACAGGTATCCACATCACCTGCCATATCTGAATCGGTGTAGCCCATTAACACTGGCTTGTTGTGTCCAAAACATAATCTTATTTTGGATGTTCCTCGTAGATATCGTATTATCCATTTGACAACATTCCATTGTTCTCTTCCTGGGTTTGACATGAGACTTCCCATTACTGAAGTGTATGGAACCTATTTTATTTCCTCATTCTTTGCCTCAGTAGAGGGACTCTGTTGTGTACTGAATCTAAAGTGGGTAGAAAGAGGAGTGTTAAATGCTTTAGCTTTGTCCATATGAAATCGCTGAAGTACCTTTTCGATGTAGTCCTCATGTGACAAGTATAATTTCTTGGCTTTCCGATCATGACTGATCTTGATGCCAAGAATCTATTTTACTGGTCCCAAGTCTTTCATATCAAAGACTTACTCAATTGCTGCTTCAAATCATCAATCCTCGATTGATTCCGACTAACTATCAATATATCATCTACATATAGTAGTAAGATGATAAATTGATCGTCAGAAAATTTCTTAACGAAGACACAATGGTCTAAAGTAGTCTTCTTTTATCCTTGCTCTCCCATAACTGACTCAAATTTTATGTACCACTGTCTCGATGCCTATTTCAAACCATAGAGGCTTTTCTTGAGTCTGCATACATAGTCATCTTTGTAGGAAACGCTTTCCTCGCGCAGCGGAAGCGGTAAGGCCCACGAATCGAACTTGAAAATTTTTTCTACTTTTCCCTTCATTTGGTCGAATGGAACCAGTGGGCATACTAAAATTTTGCTTCTGTTTTACACAAGATTTCAGCCCCGGAATTCCCCCGAAACAGTCCCCGAATAGCCCCTTGAACTGTAGCGAAAAAGCGGACTGTTTTGCACCCGTTACACACGTGAACTGCACCCAAACCAGTCCACTATATGCGTGACCTGCTGTAGGGTTTAGGTTTGATTTGTTTCACTCAAAAACAATCCTAACTTAGCCCCAAAAGGTCCCCAAGGTGTTTCCCAAAACCCGAATTAAAACAGATCAAAACCGAGCCCCAATATTGCAAGGGATGCGCACGACAGTGAGGTATTTACTGCCTCAATACCGTGACTTGCTGGAGAGAGTGAGAGAATGTTTTCCAATGTCACAAGATCTTCCGAGCTATATCTCGTTACCAACGGAGGGTAGTGTGGGCTACGTTCACAAATCAAGTCTCTAAACGTTTTAGAGATCTAATCACATATCAAGAATATTTTTCTTATTCTTCAATAATCTTTCTCAACCTTTGAGAGCATAGAGAAGAGAAGCAGGTGGCTAGGATTTTCTATTGTAGAGCTCTTAAAAAGAAAAAATATATTTGTCCTTTTATACTTAGGGTAATTTGTTTCATAAAACAATTCAACCACTAGTCTCCCACCTCCTTCAAAATTCGGCCATAGCAAGGATTTTTAATTAAATATTTGTTTCCAAAACAAACAAATCATATTCCTTATACATCAAGAAATTCGGCCATGGCTAAGATTTCTTCATTAATTTTGTTTCTGAAACAAACAAATCTCATTCCTTTTTGATCAAGGAATTCAGCTATGTCTTAGATTTCTTAATGAATTTTATTTCCAAAATAAACAAATCTTAGCCTTATTAAATTATATCATATATAATTCAATATTCTATCTTTAATCATTATCATATAATTATTAATGTCATACATTAACTTTTAATGTATAGTTTCAAGTGTGACGCAATTATTAATATTTATTCTTTGCGAGTAAATGATTGGACTATCCAATTATATTAACTCCGCTATAGTATATCGAGCTAGCACGGGGATCAAATGGATCTACAGTTCCGAGCTCCAATAATCTCGAAATATTAATTAAGCTTTTAATTAAATATTCCGAATTATTAACTCCGGGTTATTCCACTAAAAACCCGAAGTTGCACTCTCGTTGCCGTAGATGAAATATTAAGCCAAACCAAGTAGGTGTCCACCGATATAGTCATTGCATATGAATTGATCCTTCACGAGTATCTCATAATTAGAGCCGGATCATAATATCCGTTATACCCCTCTTACCTTAAGTACCATTGATTCTCTAATGAATGATTTATTCATAACTATTATGAATATTAATCTTTCTATTCGTAATAGAAAGATTTGAGAGCTCAAACCGTTCAAGTACCGAATCAACCCTTAAGAAAGATACTCATCTACTTCTCGTAAGAATGAGTGAACTCCATATCTATGAAAACGTTCCCAGCTATAAAACAAACTGTGCCCCCAAAGTACGTAGCTATTGGTTAGGACTGCAACACCAACCTCACCTTTGTAAATCAAAGGACACAGCCTGCCATGCAGGAGTTCGTAGTACACTCAGGATTAAGATGAATCCATATATGACCATCAAGTACATTGAAATGACTTTCTTTGCTTAACAGATATTAAAGGAATGTCATTTCTATCTGGGTCCAGTCTTATATGATCGCATCATACAAGGTGCCTCCATTCTCATGTCTCTACATGGACGATCCGGATTAAGATCGCCATACAAATATAGAATGGACTGCAGCTATAGATAAACCACAAATAAAATACCCGGTTTGTTTGCTCTCTATGGACTATTTAAGATTACTAACTTTAGACTTAAATCCTCTAGTGTATGACACTCATACACTAAGTCTGAAGGTACATAAGTAATCTACGGTATTAACTAAGATATATAATATGCAAAAAATAAACAAATAATTTTATAAATGAGTAATGCATCGTTTTATTTCAAAACACAAGAAACCATTTACATCAAATGTAGCTCTAGGGTATACATCCCAATAATCTTTTCCTTTAAATCTGAAGCCTTCTGGTTGCTCCATATCAATTTCTTCTTCCAAATTCCCATGAAGAAATGCGGTCTTGACATCCATCTACTCAATCTCCAAGTCAAGGTTTGCTGCTAAGTTGAGTACCACTCTGATGGATGACATCTTCACAACTGGAGAGAATATTTCATCAAAGTCAATGCATTTCCTCTGATTGAATCCCTTGACAACTAGTCTGTCTTTGTATCGGGGTTGTGAAGTGTGCTCCAGATGCTTCACTCTATACATCCATTTGTTCTTCAAAGCCCATTTGCCTTTTGGTAATTTCACCAACTCAAAAGTGTGATTTTCATACAACGATTTCATCTTATATTGCATGGCTTTCTCCCACTTTTCTTTGTTCTCTATTTCCACAGCCTCCTTATTAGCCCTTCTCTGTGGAACTGTTGGTATAGATTTTGGTACTGGTAGTTGATCATGGTCATCATCTCTTGGAGCTGCAATACATGTATCCTCCTTATTAGGAACCTCATCTTCAACAAGTACTGGCACCGGCGTATGATATTCCGGATTCACATCAACATTTATGTATTACCGGGGCATTGTCTTTATCTCCTTTATAATATCTTTTATGGTCTGGTCTTCAACGAAGACAACATCTCGGCTTCTGACAATCTTCTTCTCAATAGGATCATACAGTTTGTAGCAGAAATCATCCTGATCATAGCCAATAAAGACACAATGTTACTTATTTGCATCAAATTTGGATTTTTATCTTTGGGGATATGTACAAATGCTTTGTACCTAAAATATGTAAGTGATCATATGACACTTCTTTTCTTGTCCAGACTTGATTAGGAACATTACCTTTTAGTGCGATTGCTGGGGACATGTTCAAAACATGTACGGTTGTGTTGAGTGCCTCCCCCCAAAATGTCTTCGGTAGCTTGGCTTGTGAAAGCAAGCTTCTGACCCTTTTTTCTGTTCATCCTCTCAGCAAGGCCATTCAGTTGAGGTGTCTTGAGAGGTGTCGTTTGATGTCAGATTCCTTGCATCTTGCAGTATTGATCAAATGGACCTCTGTACTCTCCACCATTGTCTGTTCTGATGCACTTTAGTTTCTTTCCAGTTTCTCTCTCTACCAGAGCATGAAACTCCTTGAACACTCTCAACACCTGATCTTTTATCTTCAAGGTGTATACCCATATCTTCCTTGAATGATCATCTATGAATGTCATAAAATAAAGTGACCCACCAAGTGTTATTGTCTGCATTGGACCACATACATCTGAATGTATGAGATCAAGTACCTCCAATTTTTGTTGAGGCGGGGAGCTCTGGAAGGACACCATGTTTTGTTTTCCAGCCATACAGTGTTAACACTATTGGATAATTTTGACCCATAGCATCACTATTTGTAAAAGACATTGTGTTTTTATACAAATTAACTATTTGATAAAAGAAAATTGATATTTTATCATTTTCTAATTGGATTACTTGGATATATAAATGATAAAAGTCCATATGGTTAAATCGAATTAATAAGATATGAGACAATATTAATCCATGAACGGTTTAATCATTAAATATCCCTAGTCGTAGTATTATCGAGACTGGACATCGATAATGCAGAATAGACTAGTATTATAATTGTGCGCATTATAGAAGCTTAACAACATAGTTCTCATATATTTAAGTATTAGATACTTATACAAGTGAGATATGAGGTTCTGTTAGCCGTTGGACCGGGAACAGCTTCACTCTAGATAGACCCATCGGAATCTCATTGGTAGTATGACTATGTGTCTATGGGAATCCGAATCAGGGTAGGTGTATGTGATCTTTAACCTGAAACTTGCATCGCTAATACTTGCGACAATTAGTTTACTTTAGTTTTGGTCGTACGGAGCTTTAACAGGTTCTGTGTACGCCTCTGCTTGGTTTATTGAGAATAGTAGTGTATTGGGTGTGATGTCAAGATGGGAGTATCACTTCAGTCACATGAAGATGATGATCATGTAGGATACGATACTAGTACTTTTATATGTTGCAGCTATTGGGATAATATGACTAGGTCATGATTATCCGATTACAGAGACTAGTTAAGTGGGATCAGATATATATTTCGTACGGGGCAGACACAGCGCTAGCCCGAGGCCTAGCATGTGACATCCGATATTGGATCGTATTACGTAATACTTTGTATACTACTCCTGATATAGATTATATATTCCTCGTCTAATATTTCTGGAGAATTGAGTAGGCACTGTGCTTTGCTAGAAGCCAACCATGTCTTGTAAATTAGTGAGAATATGGTACGAACTATGCACGTGTTCGGATACTCCGATGACTGTATTTACTGCCAACATATCCAGGAATCTCTTGGGTCGCTTCCCAAAGATTCACCAATGACATTTGACTCGAACATAATTAATCCGGAATTAATTATGAGAAAGAAAATTAATCTGGAATTAATTACGGTAAGAATTTATCTGGAATTAAATTCATCTAGAAGATAGAACGTTATTAATTTAGAATTAATCGATTAAATAATATATCGGATATATTAATTGAAATCAGATTTCAATGTAGAATTAAAATTGGATTTTAATTTGGGCGAATAAATTAATTTAGAATTAATTCGTTAGAAACTTTCGTAATAATTTTGTGAGGCAAAATTATTTAATTAAATTGGATTTAATTATATCGCGATAGGAAATTTGTTTAATCGGATTGAACAAACCCGGGCCCAAAGACTAGTTAGGTGAGCCAACTTAAATTTGGAATTTAATTGGGTGGGATCCACAACTTACATCAAATGGCAACACATTTGATGGAAGTGGTAGGCCTTATTAATTGGATTAATTACTCAACACAACAACCAAGTCAAGAACTATTCGCTCATCTTTTTTCCTCTCTCAATTTCCGATTTTCTCTTCTTCTTGGAGAAAAAATTTTGTTTCAAAATTTTGGGAAATCTACCACTTTGGGAGTCAATTAAAGGTGATAAGGAAACTCACCCAAGAGTTGGAAACACTCAACAAAGCTTAAAGCTTCAACATCCAACAAAGAAATTTTGAATTTCTCCTAACCAATGTAAGTTTTTCCGCAACTTATTTTGATTTATTCACATACTAAAATCATGTTTAGGATCATTGGCATGTCTTAGAGATACTTACACACACTTCTGTAAGTATGAGTTCTTCAATCAAGGAAGAACATTCCGTCTGCGTAGTACTTCCATCCCCATTTGACTCATATGACCGAGGTTTTATGCATAGCTCTACTACCTCATTACTATTGACCGTATTTATGCTACTATTAGAAAGTTTAGCATGCATCAAATAAAGTGTTGAATCTTTCTTTCCTTTAGCTATCACCATTGATCCTTTAGTGAGCTTCCTGGTGCTGTCACTAAAGGTACTATAAAAACCTTCATCATTCAGCTTGCCTATTGAGATCAGGTTTAACCGGATGTTTGGGATGTGCTTGACTCCCTTCAATACTAGCCTTATTCTGTTGTCTATTTCAAGGTAAATGTCTCTAATATCGACAGCTTTGGACTTACCATCATTTCCCATCCTTACAGCACTATAATCCCTGACGTGTAAGCTGAAAAGAAGTCTCTGCGAGATGTGGCGTGTATGGAGGTGCCACTATCTATCACCCAACTGGTCTTCTGGCTTGCAAGATTCATAATATTATCTTCGTAGATAATGAAGAATTCTTTGGAGGTTTTGTCGGTGGTGGCAGTAGCAACTCTTTCCTGGTTAGAGTCACCATCACTTCTGTTATTGTCTTTGGACTGCACATTCTTCAATTTATAGCAATCCTTCTTCATATGGCCTTTCTTTTTTCAATGATAGCATTTTATATCTCTTGTTCTTGATTTAACTTGGTTCTTGTCTGATTTTACCTAGGCCTCAGCTTTTACTCCTCTCCTTTCTATTGTTCTTCTCAGTCACTAAAGCTTCTGAGGTTGAGATTGATGTCGTCCCTTCCATTCTCGTCATCTTTTATTCCTTGAAGATTATGATCTTTGCCATCTCCAGTGTGACTCTCCCATATGTGGCTGAATTTATCACCATAGATCTGAACGTTTCCCAAGACTCTGGTAACGTATTTAGGAGTATTAAGCCATTTCCCTTATTACCGAAGTCTATACCCAATCCAGACAATTCTTTCATGGTGCCGAGGAATTCAATGATATGATCCACCACAGTTGTACCTTCATCTTATTTCAACCCCATCATCTTCTTAATGTAGTGCAACTTGTTGTTGCCAGTCTTTGCTCGAAAAGGCTCCTTCAGCTTTCTCCATAAGACACGTGCATTTATATCTTCACTGACATTGGTCACGATACTATCGTCGATCAACTGACGAATAGTAATACATGTCTTCTGGTGAAGATTATTCCACATTTCTTCGGACATTGCTTCTGGTTTCTCCTCTAGAAAAACCAATCTATCATAGTCCTTCATATAAAGAAGGTCTTTCATTCTTCCTCTCCATGTGAAATAATTGGTACTAGTCAATAAAACGATTTTTTCATTGCCCCATCCATCATAAAAAAATTGAAGCAGAATTTCAAAAAACGGAGCTCACTGTTGCATCCGGAATGGTCGAAAATGGTGGAAATGACACTTCATTTGTCAAAATTCGACATATGGACCAAATTATAAATTTCTGAAATTACAAAGGTCAAAGTGTAATTTCCGAAAGTTCAGGTACCAAAATATAATTTTGAGAAAGTTCAGGGGACCTTTCTGAAATTTACAAGAAAATTTGATGACGTGGCAGTCACGTGTCAGACACATGGCGATGACTTGGCGCTGACTGGTTGACACGTGGCTGCTGATTGGTCGATGATGTGGCAGACTGACTGGGCTGCTGACTGTGAGTTGCTACTGATTTGGCAGCTGACTAGATGTTGATGTGGCGGATGACTCAGTGTCTTCAACCTTCGGCTGGAGCGTTCGGCTTGTGTGCGAGAGGGGGCCCGTGGGAAAGCTACTGGTTGGTGCGTGCGGCCTGTGCGGCTTCACCGGACCTCTAATCATTCACCCAAAAATACCATTGTGCTCGTCTCACCATGAAAAAGCTGATAGTATGCTCAAAAATGATTTTGGACAACTTTCATCAGAATCGATTTTTCAAACCGAAGCTCTGTTTCTGAGTTTCAGGATCCCACTATGGAATCTTAGCTTTGATACCACTTGTTGTGATAAAAACACACATAATAGAGGAGAAATGGGAGAAAACTCTTCTTTTATAACACAACTAAAAGAATTACAAAGCTTTTCACAAAACTTTACAAAAACTCTTAACACTTTCTTACACTCTATTGCTCGATTTTTGACAACTTTCGTTGAAACTGATTTTTCGAACCGAAGCTCTGTTTCTGAGTTTCGGGATCCCACCATGGAACCTTAGCTCTGATACCACTTGTTGTGATAAAAACGCACACAATAGAGGAGACATGAGAGAAAACTCTTATTTTATAACATAACTAAAAGAATTAAAAAGCTTTTCACAAAACTTTACAAAAAAATTCTCAACACTCTCTTACACTTTATTGCTCTGATTTTGGGATGATTAACAATTGCATTTTGAGGCTCCTTTTATAGTTGCCAAAACGTGTGCTACAGTGGCACGCATTTTGGCAACACGTTTCCAGCTTCACGCGTTTCTTTTGCTTGCTGTTATGGAAGCTGTTTCATGCAAACATACATTTAGCTGGAGTCTATCTTGCATGCATGATGCATGCGACTGAAGTCGATAGGATCATAGCGAAATCATGCAACACATATATCCAAAACTTTATTTAATTATCAAATCGAGTCAAATTATTCATTTTTTATTATCATGTAGTTGTTTATCAAAGTCAAAATATATTATCAAATCATGAAGGTCACGTTATACCATCCAGCGCACCATCCCATAATTATAAAATATGGAACATATTAACACATTTCATATCATTTTTATATAAGGAATAATATATATATATATATATATATATATAATATATATATATATATATATATATATATATATATATATATATATATATAAACCATGCTTAAGATAAGTAAATAAATCTCTACCTCAATCTAACATTTGAAATGTGAAATCAACCCAATCCTGCTGGCATCATACTACATGACTCTCCTCTAGCCTGCTTGAAAAGCCTTACGAGGTACGTTGCCCGGTCAGAATGAGTCCCTCTTATCGTGAGCTGATCGTAAAGTAACTCCTCGAACCTAAGATGGACAAAGGTTTTCTAATTAAAATCCCCGTACATTCTAACAAAATTCGACATGATTCCATTTAAAATATGGAATTACTATTTACAACACAATACCACAAAATACTCATCCGGAGTCTATAATAACACCAAATATCAATACATTATATCCAACTCCATAATTCAATAAATTATACAATTAAATTATTCGAATTGGTCAAATTAATATGCGTAAAAACCTGATATTATAATTTAAATATAAGAAAAGTCAAAGTTCGAGTTCATACAGCGCGAAAGGATGGGCCTAGCTCATCGGAGACGTTCGACCTTCATACGTCGCCATATGTGTTAACGTGTGAGGCCCATGTACTGATAAATACCGACACTATGGACACTAGTAGACGCATGGTGACATCCTGAATCAAAAGGTGGCGGTCTTGTATCTATTTGAGCTTTGATTTATAGTGAAATCACCAAAAAAAAAACAACACCCCCTTTCTAGAATCTATTTCACCGAATATATAAAACCACACTTAATAATACAGCCGCCAAAGTGCTTCCCATGTTTTTCTCTACATTTTCCCTAACTTGTTTCACCAAAATTTGCCCTCAAACGGCCGGATTTCTTTCAATCTCTCTCTTCTTCAGACTTTCTCTCTCCCAAACGTTTTGGCTCAAGGATGAGGATAAGTTGCTTAAATAGTGGGCTGTCTAATTTCAATCAGCCCCTCTCAATTTTCTCTCTTTCCTTTTTTAATCACAAATAACCAAAATTAATTATTTTAACCCATTTGACCCTTGACCTCCTTTGATCATTTGACCACTGAATTTTATACCATATAATAGAGATTTTTGAGTTCTTACAATTCCAGTTGTGTGCGTTGAAAATTCTTTTAAATATTTTTAAATTGGATTCATATCATTTTGTGGGTGATAATTACTTTATAAGAGAAGTCTTAGTTCAAATTACGATCTCATAAATGGGAGAAGATATAATTATTAGTCATAATATTCTTTAAAAAAATTGAACTATTTTGTAATTACGCTACCAATATAAGAAGTTCTAAATTTATTGGTGGATGAATTTAGGTCGCCCATGATGGATTAATCCGGACTCGATTCCCTTGATGATTTCGATACATTCACGGACTTCCCATGCAACCACCATTCGACTTCATATAAAAGGAAGCTAAAGATAACAACAAATAGAAATGATAAAAATAGTAGACTTCAAACTACAAAATCTCTGCAAAACAAGTAAGTAATTATGCTGGGATTCAACAAGATTTTGTTCATTTAATATGTGATCAAATTAATGACTAGTAATACATTCTAGGTTTTGTTTTTTTTTTTTAGGATTTTGATGAATTTTCCCCAACTTTGAACATGGATTTGTTCCATAAATGCATGAAATATTCTCTAATATTGGTATCAGGGGCCTTGATGGATATATTATTGTTAATTTTCAAAACAATTAATGAACATGTATGAAAAATAAAGAAAAATTGAACTTTTTAATTTTTTCTAGAATGAATTTCTTCCAATTTTGGCCCTTGACATCTTACTGTACAATATTACTAGTGGTCTGTTCTAAGATGTTTTGAAAGGTAGGACATTTGATCTCTAATTCGGTATATCATTTGCGTAATTTGGATTAAAATTGATTAGATATGGACCATAAAAATTGGTTAGTCGAATATGATTTTACCTGAAAAATTATTCTCAAACGACAGAAACGACATGTCATCCATATTCTTTAGTTTCGGATGACATATCGACCTACATTAGTGGCTAAACCAATGCAGATCGTACGACATGTCGTAGGGCTAGTACTAAACTGGACAACATGTTGGTTTATGTTTGGAAGAAACGATTATTACGAGATTAACCGAGATTAAATGGTAATTATTTCCATTTCAACAAATGGCGTGTCATATGAATACAGAAAAAGAAGACAACATGTCATCTGCTTTGTATAATACGCACGCGTATGTGAGTTTGTGAAGCGCGTGGATATATGAACCACTTTCCTAGCACAGTAGAAACACGTTAAGCACCCAGGATTGGACAAAAAAAAATTTCTGCCCTTCTCTTCTTTTGGCCGAATCAGACCAGCCCTCCCACTGAAATTTTTCTTCTACTTTGGAAAAAATGTCAGCCCCGGAATAGTGGCATAAAACAGGACTATTTTAGACCCAAAATGCGCCCAGTTCACTGCCCAAATCAGCCCCTATATGCGTGAGTCACACCAGTGTTTTCAAGTCTGATTTTTCTGTTAAAACAGCCCCAACACAGTCCTAAAACGCCCCTATATATTCCAAAAAAATTTGGATAAAAAACAAATCGAACTGAGTCCAGTTACACAACTTTTATATGCGTTAGTGAATAAAAAACTGCTCATTGTCGTGTGGTGTATTATAAAGAGAAGATGATGAAGTTTTGTTCGACACCAAATAGCCTTCCGTACTATATCTCGTTACCAATAGAAAATAGAGTGAGCTACACTCACAAACAAATCTCTAAATTCTTTTAGATATTAATGTCACACAAATATTTTACTTTTAGTTTTCTTTGTTCTTCTTTTCTTTTCTCAACACTTGAGAGAATTCTAAGAATGTAAAAGGTGGCTAAGGTTAGAATGGCGTAGGTTGGCAAAAAGCAAATCAAATTTTCTTTATATACATAGGGTTATTAATTTCCAAAATCAAACAAACCATTCCCCTCTCTTAGATGTGGAATTCAGCCACTTTATGAATTTTGGCAAAAATTATATAACATCAAATTAAATTTCCTTAAAGACAAAAGTTGTTATAAAATAAATATATTATTACCCTTTTAAAAAGTTGTAACTACCAAAACCAACGAAAGGCTTACAAAAACCTATTTTTGGAAATACACAAATAATATCTTTATTAAATTATAATATATAATTTAATAACTTATAATAAATAATTATCATATGATCATTTATTATAAAAATCATAAATTAAAATTAATATATAATTTCAAGTGTGACAAAATAATATTATTAATCATATTAATAATATATATTATATATATATGAGTACATAATTGGACTATCCAATTATATTTAATCTGCTGCAGTATATCGAGCCAGCACGGGGACCTAATAGACCTACAGTTCTGAACTCCAATAATCCCGAAATAGTAATTAAGCTCTTAATTAAATATTTCAATTATTAACTTCAGGTTATTCCACTAAAACCTGAACCTGTACTCTCATCATCGCAGATAGATAAATCAAGCTGAACCATGTCGGTGTCCATCGATATAGTCATTACATACGAATTGGCCCTTCACGAGTATCTCATAATTAGAGTCGGGTCATAATATCTGTTATACCCATCATATTATTTTGCCTTAACTACCATTGATTCTCTAATGAATAATTTATTCATAACTATTATGAATGTTAATATTTCTATTCGTAATAGAAAGACTTAAGTGCTCTAACCGTTCAAGTACCGAATCAACCTTTAAGGAAGATACTCATCTACTTTCTGCAAGAAATAGTGAATTCCATATCTATGTAAAACGTCCCCAGCTACATACTGAACCATGTCTTCAAAGTACATAGCTATTGGTCGGGCTTGCTACACCAACCTCACCTTTGTAAATCAAAGGACATTGCCTGCTATGCAGAAGTTTGAACTACACTAATGATTAATAACAATTCATATATGACCATCTAGTATATCAAATTTTTTTTATTTTAACGGATATTATAAGAAACCCATTTCTATCTCGGTTCATCACTATATGATCACATCATATAAGGTGCCTTCTTTCTCGTGTCTCCATATGGACGATCTCAAATCAAGGTCACCATACAAATATAGAATGGACCGTAGCTATAGATAAACCACAAATAAAGTACCTTCTTTGTTTTCTCTCTATAGACTATTTTAGATTACTAATTTCAGACTTAAATTCTCATTTGTATAACACCCATACACTAAGTCTAGAGGTACATGAGTAATTTAGGGTAAACGAGATAATTTATAATATGTGATATTAAACAAACACTTTGATAAATGAATAATGCATCATTTTATTTCATAAAATATAATTCCATTTACATTAAATGAAACTCTATGACATATATCTCAACAATCTCCCACTTGCATAAGAGTAAATGGGACATGTCACGTAACCCTAAACCATCTAGGTGACAGTTAAACACTTTAACCGATAGGGTCTTTGTAAACGGATCAGTCGAATTCTCTACGGATGCAATCTTCATGAAAGTAAGTCTCCTCTTTGTATTATCTCCCTGATGAGATGTTATTTTCTCGATATATGTTTTTCCCTCTTATGGCTTCTTGGTTCTTTAGAATTCGTCACTGCACCACTATTATCACAATACAGTGTGAGTGGTTTATCCATATCTGGAATAACTTTCAGATCTCCCAAGAACTTCCAAAGCCAGACTACTTTTTTAGCAGCTTCGTAAGCTGCTACATACTCAGCCTCCATAGTGGAGTCAGTAATACGAGATTGCATTATACTCCTCCATACAATGGCCCCATCACCTAGGGTAAACAGTAATCCAGATGTTGATTTCCTAGAATTAATATTTGTCTATCAGAGACTGTATATCCCTTGAGGATTATATCCTCACTTAAATAAACAAACATATAATTTCTCGTTCTATTAAGATACTTGAGAATATGTTTCACAGCCACCCAATGATCTAATTCTGGGTTAGACTGAAACCTACTGACTACTCCCACTGTAAAACAGATGTCTGGTCTTGTGCATAATATGACATACATGAGACTACCAACCACTGAGGTGTTAGTGTTCCTAGAACATGCCAAGGATCTAATAAGCATGAAAACATGTGATTAAAATCATTGTAAGTTGCGGAATATACTTACAATGAACGGATTTGAGCTTTTAAAATTTGAGTAGAAGATCTCCAATATCCAACTTTGAATGTTGATTCCAAGCTTTGAGATGTTTCCCTATCACCTTTGTTGATTCCTTGAAGTGCTAGCTTCTTTGAGTTTGAAAGAAAATCAAAGTGAAGAGAGGGAGGAAGCTCACGCCCAAGCCATTGGTGTGCTAGGGTTTGTGTTTTGTTCAAGTGTGTGTTATGTGAGAGAGTTGGTTTTTGGTAAAATCCCTTTTTACCCTTTTCACCTAAACTAGGTGGTTGGGTAAATGGTTTTACTAAAACCATTACAAGGTGGTTGGATGGTAAGTGGCTTGGCATAAATGCCAACTACCCTCCCAACTACCACATGTGAAGTGGGCCCCACATTTGAATTCAAAATTCAAATGTCTCTATGAACATTTACCGTGGCTCGGTTCCGTTTAATCCGATTAAACGAACTTTCGTCGCTAAATAATTAAATCTAATTTAATTAAATAATGATGCCTCGCAAATATGTTACGAACGTCGCTTACGAATTAATTCTAAATTAATTCGTTCGTTCGTATTAAAGTCCGACTTTAATTTCGTAATGAAATCCAATTCATATTAATATATTTGATATATTAATTTTAGCCCATTCAAATAAATTAACTAGAAAAATCAAATTTAACTATTAAATTTATTTTACCGATTAATTCCAAATTAATCGCGTTCTCTCCCTTTCGAACACATTTAATCCCAGATTAAATACAGCCTCAATTAATCCCAGATTAATTTCCTCTCTCTTAATTAATCACAGATTAATTCTAGTCGAGTCAACTGTCATTGGTGAATCTTTGGGAAGCGACCCAAGAGACCTCTGGATATGTTGGCAGTAAATCCGGTTATCGGACTATCCGTTAAGGTGAGTACCTCGTACCACGTACTTATCGATTTACAAGACAAGGTTGGCTTCTAGCAAAGCACCGTGCCTACCCAATTCTCCAGAAATATTCTTACTGGAATATATAATCTATGTCAGGCGTAGAATACATAGTATTGTGTATTGCGATCCAGTATCTGATGTCACGTGCAAGGCCTGGGGCTGGAATAGTATCTGCCCCATACGAAGCACATATCGGATATCAAACAACTAGTCTCTTTGAATCGGATAATCATGACCTTGTCATATTATCCCGATGGTTGTAACACAATAGAGAACTAGTTATGAATCCCTGCGTGATCATCATCTCCATATGTCTGAAGTGATACTTCCGTCTTGACATCACATCCAATACACTACGATTCTCAATAAACCTAATAGAGGCGTACACAGAACCTATTAAAGCCTTGGACGACCAAAACCAAAGTTTACCGATTGTCGCAAGTACTAGCGATGCAAGTCTCAGGTTAAGACCAAATACACCTACCCTGACGCGGACTCCCATAGACATATGTACATACTACCAATGGGATTCCGCGAGGTCTATCCAGAGCGAAGCTGTTTTTTGTACCATCGGTAAAACACAACCTTCTATCGCACTTGCATAAGTATCTTATACTTAAACATATGAGAACTATGTTGTTATGCCATCACAACATGCACAAGTGCAATACTAGTCTATTCTGCATTATCGATGTCCAGTCTCGATAATACTACGACTAGGGATATTTAATGATTAAATCTTTATGGATTGATACTGTCTCATATCATCTCAATCCGGAACTAATCATATGGACTTTTACCATTTATATATCAAAGTAAATAAATTACGAAACGGTAAAAGGCAATTTCATTACTACATAGTTAATTTTGTATAAAAACACAATGTCTTTTACAAACAATGACGCTATGGGTTATAATTGTCTAACAATCTCCCACTTGGCCTATAGCCAGTCACTCAAGCATCTAACACCTGAACTATGTATATGTTTCTCAAACTTTTGTTGTGAAATAGCTTTCGTCAACGGATCTGCAATATTGTCATCTGATACGAACTTTTCGATCTTCACATCGCCACGATGTATGATCTCACGAATCAGATGGAAACGTCGAAGAACATGCTTGGATCATTGATGAGACCGCAGTTCCTTAGCATGTGCTATAGCCCCGTTATTGTCACAATACAATGGAACGGGCTCAGCTGCTAACGGGACTACTCCTAATCCAATTACGAATTTATGGATCCAAACTACCTCTTTTGCTGCTTCAACTGTAGTAATATACTCCGCTTCTGTTGTTGAATCGGCAACAGTCTCTTACTTGGAAGATTTCCAGCTTACTGCTCTATTGTTCAAACAAAATATGTACCCGGATTGCGACTTAGAGTCGTCTTTATCGGTTTGGAAACTTGCATCAGTATACCCAGTTACTTCAAGTTCTCCATCTCCATAAACTAAGAAAGTATCCTTAGTTCGTCTAAGATACTTAAGGATGTTCTTAACCGCCATCCAGTGACCATCACCTAGATCGGCCTGATAGCGACTACACATGCTCAGAGCATACGAGACATCAGGTCAGGTACATATCATGGCATACATGATCGATCCGACTGCCGAGGCGAATGGTATCCGACTCATGTTATTTCTCTCATCTTGAGTTTTAGGACACATGTCCTTAGATAGAGTAATGCCATGTGACACTGGTAACAGTCCCCTCTTGGACTGATCCATGTTGAATCTTTTCAACACTTTGTCAATGTACGTACTCTGGGAGAGTCCAAGTAGCTTTCTAGATCTATCCCGGTAGATCTTTATTCCTAGAATATAGGGTGCTTCTCCCAGATCTTTCATGGAGAATTTTAATGAAAGCCAAGCTTTCACCGATGTTAACATGGGAATGTCATTGCCCATAAGCAATACAACATCAACATAAAGGACAATAAAATTCATTGCTCTCCCACTAACCTTCTTATATACACAAGGATCATCTTCGTTTTGAATGAAATTATATTCTTTTATGATCTCATCAAAACGTTGGTTCCATGACCGCGATGCTTGCTTCAGTCCATAAATGGACCGATTTAGCTTACAAACCTTGTTTGTAAGTCTAGGCACGATAAAACCGTCAGGCTGTTGCATATAAACATCCTCTAAAAGGTTTCCGTTAAGGAAATCGGTTTTAACATCCATCTGCCATATCTCGTAATCGAAATATGCAGCAATAGCAAGCATTATCCGAATGGATTTAATCATGGCAACGGGTGAGAAAGTCTCGTCATAATCAACACCATGTCGTTGACGATACCCCTTCGCTACAAGCCTAGCTTTGTATGTTTGTACATTGCCATCCATGTCGGTCTTCTTCTTGAAGACCCATTTGCATCCAATAGGCTTTACGCCTTCTGGTGCATCAACCAGTGTCCAAACTTGGTTGGTGTACATGGAATCCATTTCGGACTTCATGGCCTCTTGCCATAAAGCGGAATCGATATCTTGTATCGCTTCCTCATACGTAGCCGGTTCATTATCCTCAATGAGATTAATATCTACATGAGGTGAGATCAGAAACCCATACCTCTCAGGTTGTTTCCTGATTCTCCCCAACTTACGCGGTCCTTGTGTAATAGAAGATTGTGGTACAGTCTCATCCCGGATAGACTGTTCTTGTTCCGCTGAGGTATCTATGTCAGGAATAGTATCACTCTGATTTTCATCGAGTTCTACTTTCCTCCCACTAACCACTGCATTTAGGAATTCCTTCTCAAGGAAAACGGCATGTAGAACAACAAATACTTTGTTCTCTCATGGGTGATAGACGTAATACTTTGCGACTTAGAGTCGTCTTTATCGACTTAGAGTCGTCTTTATCGGTTTGGAAACTTAGAGTTACTTCAAGTTCTCCATGCATTAAACATCAGTATACCCAGTTACTTCAAGTTCTCCATCTCCATAAACTAAGAAAGTATCCTTAGTTCGTCTAAGATACTTAAGGATGTTCTTAACCGCCATCCAGTGACCATCACCTAGATCGGCCTGATAGCGACTACACATGCTCAGAGCATACGAGACATCAGGTCAGGTACATATCATGGCATACATGATCGATCCGACTGCCGAGGCGAATGGTATCCGACTCATGTTATTTCTCTCATCTTGAGTTTTAGGACACATGTCCTTAGATAGAGTAATGCCATGTGACACTGGTAACAGTCCCCTCTTGGACTGATCCATGTTGAATCTTTTCAACACTTAGTCAATGTACGTACTCTGGGAGAGTCCAATTAGCTTTCTAGATCTATCCCGGTAGATCTTTATTCCTAGAATATAGGGTGCTTCTCCCAGATCTTTCATGGAGAATTTTAATGAAAGCCAAGCTTTCACCGATGTTAACATGGGAATGTCATTGCCCATAAGCAATACAACATCAACATAAAGGACAATAAAATTCATTGCTCTCCCACTAACCTTCTTATATACACAAGGATCATCTTCGTTTTGAATGAAATTATATTCTTTTATGATCTCATCAAAACGTTGGTTCCATGACCGCGATGCTTGCTTCAGTCCATAAATGGACCGATTTAGCTTACAAACCTTGTTTGTAAGTCTAGGCACGATAAAACCGTCAGGCTGTTGCATATAAACATCCTCTAAAAGGTTTCCGTTAAGGAAATCGGTTTTAACATCCATCTGCCATATCTCGTAATCGAAATATGCAGCAATAGCAAGCATTATCCGAATGGATTTAATCATGGCAACGGGTGAGAAAGTCTCGTCATAATCAACACCATGTCGTTGACGATACCCCTTCGCTACAAGCCTAGCTTTGTATGTTTGTACATTGCCATCCATGTCGGTTTTCTTCTTGAAGACCCATTTGCATCCAATAGGCTTTACGCCTTCTGATGCATCAACCAGTGTCCAAACTTGGTTGGTGTACATGGAATCCATTTCGGACTTCATGGCCTCTTGCCATAAAGCGGAATCGATATCTTGTATCGCTTCCTCATACGTAGCCGGTTCATTATCCTCAATGAGATTAATATCTACATGAGGTGAGATCAGAAACCCATACCTCTCAGGTTGTTTCCTGATTCTCCCCAACTTACGCGGTCCTTGTGTAATAGAAGATTGTGGTACAGTCTCATCCCGGATAGACTGTTCTTGTTCCGCTGAGGTATCTATGTCAGGAATAGTATCACTCTGATTTTCATCGAGTTCTACTTTCCTCCCACTAACCACTGCATTTAGGAATTCCTTCTCAAGGAAAACGGCATGTAGAACAACAAATACTTTGTTCTCTCATGGGTGATAGACGTAATATCCTTTGGTTTCCCTAAGATATCCTACGAATAGGCATTTATCTGATTTGGGCTCAAGTTTGGTACCTTCCAAACGTTTGACGTATGCCTAGTATCCCCAAATCTTCAGGAATGAGAAACCCGGTTTCTTTCCTATCCATATCTCATACGGAGTCTGTTGTACAACTTTGACAGAACCTTATTCAAAATAAGAATTGCACTGTTTAATGCATATCCCCAGAAGGAAATAGGTAGCTCAGTGCGACTCATCATAGACCTTACCATGTCCAACAAAGTTCAGTTTCTCCGTTCGGACACACCGTTTAATTGCGGTGTTCCAGGAGGAGTCCACTGTGAAAGAATACCATATTCTTTCAAGTAATCTAGAAACTCATTGCTCAACTATTCGCCACCACGGTCTGACCGTAATGTCTTTATACTCTTGCCGGTCTATTTTTCAACTTCGTGTCGAAACTCTTTGAATTTCTCAAAAGTTTCCGACTGTCTCATAAGATACACATAACCATAACACGATGCATCATCCGTAAAGGTTACGAAATATTCGTATCCACCTCTAGTCTGGCTAGACATGGGCCCACATACATTACTATGAACGAGGGCTAACAGTTTGGTGGCGCGTTCACCCTTACTGCTAAAAGGCGATTTAGGCATTTTACCTAATAAGCAAGATTCACATACGTCATATGAATTTGGATCAAATCCGTCCAAGTATCCACTCTTCGAAAGTGTGGATATGCGAGTCCTATTTATGTGTCCCAGACGACAGTGCCACAAATAAGTTTCATCTTTGTTACTCGTTTTGAGCCTTTTGTTTGTTATATTATATGTTTGAGATTTATTTATATTCAAAATATAAAGACCATTATTTGCAACAGCAATGCAAATTTCTACATCATTTTTATAAGCAAAACACCCAGTGTTCCTGAATACAAAAGTATATCCACATTGGGTTAACATAGATACAGAAATAATATTCCTAGTCAAACTAGGTACATAATAACAGTCTGTAAGTTCTAGTACATGCCCCGAGGGCAATTCCAAAACAAAAGTGCCAACGGCCAAAATGGCGATTGGTGCCCCATTTCCAACGTGTAGATCAATCTCCCCTGAGGTCAGTCTATTGCTAATCCGTAGATCCTGCACATCAGTACATATGTGAGTACCACAACCAGAATCAAAAATCCAATTTTTAAAACTAGAAGTAGTCATGTTTATTTCAATAACAAACATATCTGAAGTCGGTGCCTTGCCCGCTTTAATCTCCTTCTGGAGCGTCTTGTACTAGCGGCAGTCACGCTTCTAGTGACCCCGCTTGCCGCACTGGAGGCAAACATCCTGAGATTTGTCCTTAGGCTTCCCAGAAGCCTTTGACGATTTGGCCTTGCCTTTTCTATTATGCTTATTCTTCTTCACACCTCCAGTCGCCTTGGGCCCAGCCCTCGGTGTTTGAGATGTTGAAGCAAAGTGCGCCTCGTGCTTATTGCCCTTAAACAGCTCCTTCTCGTCTTCCTTGAGAATTGACAACAAGTCTCCAAGAGTATCATCAGTGTTCATCAAATTATAGTTTATGATGAACTGTCTCCAAGTGTCGGGGAGAGATTGTAAGATCATAACTATAGTAATCTCAGCTTCAAAGACTATCCCCATTTCAGCCAGCTCATCTCTGTCAGCAATCATCTGCGCCACATGAGACTCAATAGACATGCCTTCTGACATACGTGAACGGAAGAGCTTCTTTACTAACTCATATCTCTGCGACCTTCGGGTTGATCGGTTAAGATCTTGCAACCTTGCCAACATGTTATAGGGATCCAAGTCCCTGTTCTGTCGACGAAAATGCTGAGTCATAGCAGCAAGCATAATTGACAAAGCAGTATCACAATCATCGCTGTGAGTCTTCCAAAGCTCCAGTTCAAGCAGCTCATCAGGTTTGGGCTTAGGCCCAAGAGGTCTCTGTATAGTGTACAGCAGCCTCTCGGCTCCAAGGACTATCCTTAGATTCATTTCCCAATCGGGAAAGTTCGTGCCCTTAAAGACATTTTCGCCCATGATAATATCTCAGACATTTCCCTTTCCTGTCATCTTGACTACGATAGTCCAACTATCTAGTCAACGATATTTGGATACAGTCTAACTGTTACAAGAAAAATAACATTGTATTAGTCCAACTAATAAAATAATTTTGACGAAATATTTTGAAAGCGCGTAAAGCTAAGTATCTGAATGAAATTGCAAATTCAATACTATCCTCCCACTATTTTTCGGCGAGCCTCTAACCCTCTGTCGAGTACTCGGGAAACCCAGTTTCCTAGTGGGCTAGGATCTCGTTAAATAACACACAACTTTGACTTTGGCCTACAAGTTGTATGATATTAAACTAGGTAGATCTCGAAGATCAATTAGATTTCATCCAATTCCCAGATCCGGTAGGTGGACATCCAAGTCCGAAACATATATACAATATATATGCCAATATATCCAATATATTTTCCTAACCTTCTTCCTCTGAATCAACTAAGACTTGGCTTTGGCACAACAAGCTTAATGATTCCAGTTAAGCGGGACCCATTGACATGGAAAGCTTCGTAATCAATGTCGATGGACAAGAAGTGATCTTGACTTTGGCCAACAAATCACGACTTGGACACGACATCGATTTGGAATAAAACTTTCGTGATTCAAACACATCCGCAATTGACAAAGGTCTTGACTTTGGCCAACAAACCAATGCCAACTTTGGATCTTGAGTAAGAATCACTCAACGGAAGGAAAAACGCTTAATTTGTTTTTGAGGGTTTTTCGCGTAAATTGGCAACCAATTTATTATCTTTGTTAAGGTCTCATCATACACCCTTAAGCATGCTTCTAAAACATCATAAGGTGCAAAAGTAAATTAATAACGATATGCGGATGGATATTTAAACAGATTGTTCCTAGAACAAATCGCTCACTTCCCTCTCCCCGGCTAGAACTATTCTAACTCTTACACAATTACATAATACAATAAAGAAACCTCATTTACATTGAGGGGAATTGGTGAGAAGAGAAACACAAAGAATAAGGAGATAAAAGACTGGACACGCAGGTCCAATTTAATAAATTCTAAATTTATTACAATTTCCAAAATTGTCCTTGCCCTTCTAATATCCATCCGATATACATTATTCATACAACACATTTCTGTATTCATACAAAGCATGTTATTCAATCAATCTAATCCAATTAATTAATCTTTGATTAATGACCTTCCAATGTTCAAACAATGATTTGATTTGCGCGAGTCCAACTCGTTTAAGAATAATACTTTTAAGTACGTATTATTGAATTATATCGAACTACAACTTTAAATCCAATTTATTTGTATTCAATACTAATTCCATTTTAATTCCAAATTAAATATTTACACTTATATATTTATCTTAAAGACTTGGATTCTAAATCCAATCTTAATGGGTCTCAAAGGCCCAATAACATCCAATGTCCTTTTAATTAAAGTTCAATGGGCTTTTAATTGATTCTTAAGGCATGGGCTTTGGCCATGATGGATCAAACCCAAAATGCCAAGGCCCAATAGGAATCACCTTATTGCCAACAAATCAATTTAGGCCCAATTAAATTCTTTAAAGGGCCAAGTGATGTATTTGGACTTTATGGAATTGGTTTTGGGCCCAATTGGATCCATTCTAAAAGTCCAAAACCAAACTTGGTCAAACCAAGTCCATTAAGCCCAAATACACACTTTTAGCCCAAATCATATTTAAATACTTATTAACATAATTATAATATTCCAAATATCACAATTATTTTATTTAAAGTGTATTAGCCATGATTAATTAATTAAACTCAATATTTCCAAAATATCAATTAACTTAATTAATCATGCTTAATCCAACAATTTATGCTCAACACAAATTGAAGCCAAAATTCATCATTTCATGCTCAACATGCTCTTTGATTTTAACATAAACATTATTGACTTTGATTCCAATCCAATCAAACCAACAATCAACATTTAAACATGCATTTAAACACATCATTTCATATTACAAAAAAAAATAAACAGTGCAGTCCACTGCAGTAAGCATTCGGCCAAGTGAGGAAATTTGGGATTTTTTATTCAAACAATATATTTCAAATGTAATCATGCATAACTCTAAGTTATCATATTCTAAGCATGCTCAAAGCATCATTTGAAATAATCATGTTCAAAACATAAAAGCCCCAAATTTTAGGTTCAAGAACCCTAGAATTTTTCATGCTTAAAATTGGCTCATGATACCATTGTTAGTGTTCCTAGAACATGCCAAAGATCTAATAAGCATGAAAACATGTGACTAAAATCATTGTAAGTTACAGAATATACTTACAATGAACGAATTTGAGCTTTTAAAATTTGAGTAGAAGATCTCCAAGATCCAACTTTGAATGTTGATTCCAAGCTTTGAGATGTTTCTCTATCACCTTTGTTGATTCCTTGAAGTGCTAGCTTCTTTGAGTTTGAAAGAAAATCAAAGTGAAGAGAGGGAGGAAGCTCACGCCCAAGCCATTGGTGTGCTAGGGTTTGTGTTTTGTTCAAGTGTGTGTTATGTGTGAGAGAGTTGGTTTTTGGTAAAATCCATTTTACCCTATTTCACCTAAACTAGGTGGTTGGGTAAATGGTTTTACCAAAACCATTACAAGGTGGTTGGATGGTAGGTGGCTTGGCATAAATGCCAACTACCCTCCGAACTACCACCTGTGAAGTGGGCCCCATATTTGAATTCAAAATTCAAATGTCTCTACGAATATTTGCCACGGCTCGGTTCCTTTTAATCCGATTAAACAAACTTTCATCGCTAAATAATGAAATCTAATTTAATTAAATAACGATGCCTCGCAAATATATTACGAACGTCGTTTACGAATTAATTCCAAATTAATTTGTTCGTTCGTATTAAAGTCCGATTTTAATTTCGTAATGAAATCCAATTCATATTAATATATCCGATATATTAATTTTAGCCCATTCAAATAAATTAAATAGAAAATTCAAATTTAACCATTAAATTCATTTTACCGATTAATTCCAAATTAATCGCGTTCTCTCTCTTTCGAACACATTTAATCCCAGATTAAATAAAGCCTCAATTAATCCCAGATTAATTTTCTCTCTCTTATTTAATCCCAGATTAATTCTAGTCGAGTCAACTGTCATCGGTGAATCTTTGGGAAGTGACGCAAGATACCTCTGGATATGTTGGCAGTAAATCCGATTATCGGACTATCCGATAAAGTGAGTACCTCGTACCACATGCTTACAGATTTACAAGACATGGTTGGCTTCTAGCAAAGCACCGTGCCTACCCAATTCTCCAGAAATATTCTTACTGTAATATATAATCTATGTCAGTCATAGAATACATAGTATTGCGTATTGTGATCCAGTATCTGATGTCGCATGCAAGGCCTGGGGCTGGAATAGTGTCTGCCCCGTACGAAGCACATATCGGATATCAAGCAACTATTCTCTTTGAATCGGATAATCATGACCTTGTCATATTATCCCGATGGTTACAACACAATAGAGAGCTAGTTATGAATCCCTGCGTGATCATCATCTCCATATGTCTGAAGTGATACTTCCGTCTTGACATCACATCCAATACACTACGATTATCAATAAACCCAATAGAGGCGTACACAGAACCTGTTAAAGCCCTGGACGGCCAAAACCAAAGTTTACCGATTGTCGCAAGTACTAGCGATGCAAGTCTCAAGTTAAGACTAAATACACCTACCCTAACGCGGACTCCCATAGACACATGTACATACTACCAATGGGATTCCGCGAAGTCTATCCAGAGCGAAGCTATTTTCTGTACCATCGGTAAAACACAACCTCCTATCGCACTTGCATAAGTATCCTATACTTAAACATATGAGAACTATGTCGTTATGCCCTCACAACGTGCACAAGTGCAATACTAGTCTATTCCGTATTATCGATGTCCAGTCTCGATAATACTACGACTAGGGATATTTAATGATTAAACCTTCATGGATTGATACTGTCTCATATCATTTCAATCCGGAACTAATCATATGGACTTTTACCATTTATATATCAAAGTAAATAAATTACGAAATGGTAAAAGGCAATTTCATTACTAAATAGTTAATTTTGTACAAAAACACAATGTCTTTTACAAACAGTGACGCTATGGGTCATAATTGTCAAACACAATGTCTTTTACAAACAATGACGCTATGGGTCATAATTGTCTAACATGAGGCATATGGGATATGTCTCATTTCCTCAAGTTCTTGAGGTATCTTAGGAGTCTATTTCTTTGACAAATGAATTCCATGTTGATAAGGCGAAATGCTTTGCTTGGAATTATACATCCCAAAACGCATAAGAATCTTTTCAATATATGATGCCTGAGAGAATTTAGATCCTAAGAATATAACCGGCCTCTCCCAAATCTTTCATTTGTAATTGGTTAGCTAGCCAGGTTTTCATGTCCGATAATATCTTTACATCATTCCTAATAAGTAAAAAACATCGACATACAAAACGAAAAAACCACAATTCCGTCAATGAAGTGCTTGTATACACAAGGCTTATCAACATTCTGTTAAAAATCATAAGACTTGATCGTTCTATCAAATCTTATGTTCCAAGATCGAGATGCTTGCTTGAGTCCATAAATGGACCTTTGCAGCTTTCAAACTTTTTACTCTTGACTTTAGGCTATGAACCCCTCTAGTTGTACCATATACATACACTCATCAAGATTTTCTTTCAAGAATGCAGTTTTAATGTCCATTTTCTAAATCTCATAGTCATAATATACGGCTATAGATAGAAGAGTGCGGATAGATTTGAGCATGGCTACTGGCGAGAATGTTTCCTCATAGTCAACACGCTCTTTCTAGGTATAACCCTTAGCCACTAGTCTAGCCTTGAAGGTATGTACCTTCCTATCTGCTCCCCTCTTTCTTTTATAGATCCACTTGTAACCTATTGGTTTTACCCTATCAGATTGATTTACAAGTTTCCAGACCGAGTTGGAGTACATAGACTCCATCTTGAGGTTCATGGCTTTGAGTCATTCCTCTTTATCATAATCATCCCTTGCATTATAATGAGTTAATTGATCACTACCCCATCGCTGGAAGCGACAACTTGTGCCTCTCAAACTCGTAGATAGTGATTAGGTTGTCATACAACCATTCCACTACGTCTAGGTGGTAGATCATTTTGATAAACTTACATCTGACACTCAGATGACGAAGGTGCTATGTGTTTGTTAACATTTGTTGATGATGGTACACTGGTCAAACCAGCAAGTAACTCATCGAGTAACACTGTAGGAGCAAAGCGGGGTTTACCATTATGCCTATGATGTTCAGCGACCACGACACTGTTGGCTCACAGCTCGTAGAAAGCACAGATTAGCTCACGGGGGACTAAACCAGAGAATGAAAGAGTTGCCACCCAGTGTGAACTGGGAAAGATTTAAGGTCGCAATCACCCCTCACAAGGGAAGACCTTAAACCGTTGGGTTTGGAATGGTCCATTATTTATGCCAGTATAATGTACGGGTTCACACATTGGTATAGTCAAGTCTTAATGCAATTCATGCATAAAAGCGAATAAAAAATGTAATAATACCAAAATAATAATCACAATAATGTGATTCAAAAAGCATATTAAATTAAGAAATACGAGATGCGATAATGAAGATTATAATAAACAACCAAAACCAGGAAAAACATCAATAATAAATATCAATAATAAACATTCGTGCGTGATGGGCTTTGGAAATAATAATGATCATAAAATAAAGGAAACAATTCAAAAGCAAATGATTCATTAAGATAAACGGCAAACAAAAAAGGGATCAATCACGCATATATGAGTATTTTCTGAGTGAGAAGTGGAGTTATATCCCAAGTACAAATGGCACTACAGTCCATTCGGATTCGGCTACGAGATTTATGTCTGAGATTTCATCCGATACACCGCGAAGGATAATAACACACATAATCATCAATGCAATATCAGACATATAACAATCGACACGAAATAATATAGCAATGCATATACGTATAATCATGAACAAACATAAACAAAATAAAGGCGAAGTAATAAAATAACAATAAAAATGAATAATTAGATAAAAATAAATAATGAAATGCCAAATAGGAAATGTGACCAGAGATTTGGCCATTTTTGATGTAGGGTTTCGCATATCCGGCTGGACGTATTTCATGTCCAGCCAGACATGCAGCGTCCGAAACTGTAAAAATAAATACAGTAAGGGTGTCCTCAGGTCTTTCTTTTTAAGTTACTTTCTCCGAAATGTATTAGGCCGTTACCGAAGGATCCCTAATTTGCTAGTTCGTTGTCTCTGATTGTTGGTTCACTGTTTCTGCTCACTGGTTCGCTGTTTCTAGTGTTGGTCGCTGTTTTTGCTTCTGGTTCCTAGTTTCTACTTGCTTCTTTGAGCTGATGTCACTGTTTCAGCTTCTGGTTTGCGTCCAGGTCTGTCTTCCACGTTCTCTTATTATTTTTTCATTTCTATTTTTCTCTCGGTTTTCTATTTTTCTCTTGTTTTTTTTAGTTGCGGTCTTCTTCTTTTTTTTAGTTTCGGTCTTCTTTTTTTTTCCTCTCTCTCGTCCCTTTTCTCTTTTTTTCTTTTTTCTTTTTTTCTTCGGTCTTCTTCCTCACTCTCTTTCTTTTAGTGATCCCCCTCTTTTTTTGTTGCATTTTTTTTTCTGGTGATCTCTCAAAGAAGAAGAAAATATCCTTCTCTTTTTGATGATTACTTGGTCCCTTTTATAATGATTTGAAGGGATCTCCAAATAGGGAAACAAATCATGTTTATTTAGGAAATATATTATCAAATTATTTTGGGAATAAAATCTTATAAATTTGGTGATGAGAAGATCTCAAATCTTGTTTAATTGGTGAGGATGGGATCCCAAAATCTCATTAAATTGGAATGAGTTGATGCTCTTATAACTAAGGAGATTTTATCGTATTTGGAAAGATTATTCATGGGCCGAATGGCCAAAGGGTTGATGGGCCGAAGTTGAAGGGAGCAAGGGCATAATGGACTAACGAAGGAGGTGCTGGATGGAGCAAGGGCTATGTAGTCTAAGGTTTGCTAGTGAGTCCGAATCCGATGAGGGGCTAATTTTTGAGGTTTTCTTTCCTTCCGAAATTTATTTTCCGCACCTTCCATAACTTTTCAGGTAGTGCCTCCATATGAGGCTCATCATCAGGTTCATGCAAAAATACAATGTCTACAAACACCTTACTACAAGGTTTGAACTCCCTCATATTGTCCTTCTCTAGAAACATAGCATTTGTCGAAACAAATACTTTGTTATCTTCAGGTCTGCCACTAATCCCCTTATGATAGCCTATAAATAGGCACACCTGTGATCGAGGCTCCAATTTAGTAGTCTTATTCTTCAGCACATATACTGGACACCCTTAAATTCGAAAATATTTTAAACTAGTTTTATGACCACTCCACAACTCTAAGGGAGTCTTAGGAACGAACTTATATGGAATAACATTTAGGATATATATTGTAGTTTGCAATGCATATCCCCAGAATGAACTATCAATTGATGTATAACTAAATATAGATCTTATCATGTCCAGTAGGGTCCGATTTCTCCTCTCTGCAATACGATTTTTTTATAGTGTTCCAAGTGCTATGAGCTAGGATACTATTACATGCTAAACTAGGAATTCCTCAGAATCTCTGTCAAGATATCTCTTTCTATGATCCGATTCGTAGAGTTTTGATCGTCTTACCTAATTGGTTCTCAACCTCAACACGATACTCTTTGAAGTTTTAAAAAATATATGACTTGTGGTGCATTAGTTAAACATACTAATATCTAGAATAATAGTCAATAAATATGATGAAATATTTATAACCACCTCGGGCTCTTACATTCATCGGTCCGTAAATGTCTGAATGTATTAGCTCAAATGGTTGATTGGCTCTTATACCTATTCTAGTAAAAGTTCTTTTAGTCATATTTTTTTCTAGAAAGAATTCGCATACTGGTAAAGTTCCAAGCTTTAACTAGTTTAAAGCTCCATTCCTTATCAACCTATCTATTCAGTAAATGATGATATGACCAAGTCTAAGATGCCATGGATATGTGTCATCGTGAGAAATCTTTTACTATATTGTTAAAGGTTTTTCAACCTTAAATATTTTTGTGTTGAGCAGTGAACTATATGTTAACGGTCTTAACACATATAAATTTTTTCTGAGTTTCTTGTGCATACATTTAATCCATTTCTACCAACAATAACCAAATTACTATTAAAAGAAATCGAAAAATCATCATCTAAAAATTTGGAAACATAAATCAAATTCCTATGAAAACCAAAAATAAATAACATATTGTCCAAATTTAAATAACTATTATTTAAAAACCATAGACTGAAAACTCCCACTACTCTTACTGAAACGACATCTCTTATCCCGACCCTCATGGTGTAGTCACCTTCTGCAATGACTCTCCATGAATCAAGCAGTTGAAAGGAAGAACAAACATAGTTAGTGGCTCCATAATCAACAATCCATACGGACTTATCATTATCCACTAATAGAGATTTGATAACAAGTAAATCGTATTTATATGTAGTCTTCTTCTCTTTCAGCTCAACAAGGTATTTAGGACAGTTTCATTTCCAATGACCGACCTTTTCGCAATGGAAACACTTTCCCTTGGGCTTGGAACCTTAAAAGTTGCTCGTGTTTTTTTTTATCAACTTTGTCTTAGCCTTCCCAGTGCCTTTCTTCTTGTTCTTTGTAAATTTAGAAGATTCGGTAATATTTGCCTCAGCACTAGGCTTACAAGGATCCACAAGTATGAACTCGTTCATAACATAGTTTCTTCTAAACTTTAATAAACTCTTTGGAAGATTTTCCATAATTATAGTCACCCGGCCTCGCTCATCAATACGATCTCCATTGGTTTCGGTAGTATTGAGATAGGTTATAATCCTCAAGACATGCTCTTGGACTGATGTCCCTTTCTTCATCCTAGTAGTCATTGTTGAGATCATGGGCTCATGACGCTGACGCTCCGATAGCTACCCAAACATGCCCTATAATAACTCTATCATCTGATTTATTGTAGCCATGGGCTCATGTTTAGCAAGTAGCAATAGGCCTTCTCATTAGCCGGTAGCCATTTTTGGTAAGCATTACGTACAATTTAACCAGCATTTCTGGCTAGATCGGGAGGACATTCCTCTATCTAGAGAAACTTTTTCTCTACAGACCAGGATATAGTTCATGTTACTTTTCCATTTGACATAATTTTCTCCTATTAATTTATCGTTAGATAGAATGATAATTATTGTAGAAACCATGGCTGAAATAAATAAAGTAAACATGCATTTAATATTCATTCATTGCATATTAAAATTATCAAATATTTAGGCATAAAATTAAACATGATGAATGAACCATGAGCAATGAATTAAGAACCCAGGAGAATTACTATGTCACATAAATCTATCATCTCACAAATAAGTACCGTTGTATGGTAGGTCAAATATTTACATGATAGATTGAGATAATCTCAATTTATTAATATAAGCGGGAATAAATTTTATTCATATATTAACCAACCACCGTTTAATTTGATCAAGGAATTTTAATTAACATTTAATCATTCCTTTGTGAGTGTGACCCGTGGTTTCGGAACCCTTGGACTTAACTAGTGAAGTGTTGCCGTAGGGTAGGTCAGTTCACCAAATACATATAGAGTCTCTATCCTTTCGAAATCCAAACTTGATATTGACCCAAAATGGACACCATCGGTAGAGGGCAAAAATAAAGCCATCTCGAGGCGCCTTTCGAATCTCACGTTTTCATACTAACAACGGAGATCACAAGATATATTGTCGTATATCCCTCTCTCATTCACTATTTCAAAATTAAGGTTTCTATTTTAAAATATCTATTATTTTAACTTACTAGTGTCAAAAAACTTATGGCGGCTAAAATATAACTCTTATTTACACTAGTACACTATTAGTGATCTTGCCAATTTTAACTCTTAAAATTTAACTCACTAATGTCGATTAGATTCTACTAATTATTTTACTCAACTAAACTAATTTAATTAAGTTAGTTTTTGTGACCTTATCAATTTTAACTCTTAAAATTATGGAACATTAACAAGTTTAAAATTTAAAATTCTAAAGTGGATAAAACTTTAATTAATACATTTAATTAATCTAGGCGCGTTATCAGATCCAATTGTACGTGGAGTTGTATCTCGAATACATACCACATTACCATTTATTCAGACTCGGCTATGGAATTTATATCCGGATTTCCATCCTATATTCCAATGGAATTCATAATGTACTTATTAAGCCTAATATTTTAGAATTTCCAATTTTAAATCAATAAACCAATTAAACTAATTAATTATTTTTCATACATATGATATTACAATTTAACCATTTTAAATTTCATAAAATCATATTTTATGTCTAGAATATTTACGCATCCAAAATATGTTATGGCATGTCAAAATACAAGAGTAGGCACCCTAAGCTATATGACATGTTATTCAAACATTTCGAATCATACAAATAATATAAAAATAATTTTACATTGACCGTGCTCTTATTTTCTATACTAAGCTAATTAGTACATAAAATTCCCAAGGCATCCCTTGGTCTTCAAAACTTGCTTCATGGTGGCGTTGGCTCCTTTTGATACTTTGATGCTCCAAATTACAAAAAAAAAAATGAAATTTTACAATGGAAAATAAAATTACAACATTTCTAAAAATTGGTCTTATGGTTTTATATCCCAAAATTGAAATCAACATAAAAATAAGAGCCGAAAAATTTACGATCAATGTAAAAAATATTCATCATATGAATCAACAATCAAACATTCATCTCATGAATATTACTTTGTGCCTACTCATCTAAATATGCATATAATCATTTATATCTCATATAAACAAATAAAAACAGTAACTTTAAATGAAAAATATAAGGTTTAAGAACATTTTTCAACCTCGCTTTCGATGCCAATTGTAGTATAACACCTCGGTAATCCTGAGGATTATCACGTTATGGGACGCATGATACATAATATAAATCATGTTCGAACACATATACACTCATGAAATGACTTTTTAGTTTTAGAAATTTGATAAATTCCTTGTATTTACGATACAGAATTTATTCCAAGATTCAATTCGGACAGCCCATGGTATTTGGGTCATAATTATTTTATATGAACTCTGATTTTATGAATTTTTTATCTTCGAAAAGCTAAGACCGAGCTCTAAAATTTTTCGTGTTGGATATTTTTCCAAATTGGAATCGGAAATAGGTCAAAAGGCTGTTTAAAAATTCATATGAATAGTATCTGATGACTAATCTAGATAATTCTCTAAGTTTTTCAAAATTTCTTATATGTTACCATTAAATCACTACTTATTCAGCCCCTAGTATAAATATAGAACAATATTTATGTATCTCTAACATTTTTGAAGAAGAGAAAATGTGAAAGGGAGTAGAAAGAAGAAAAGAAGGAAGAAAGAAGAGGGAAACCATTTTTCTCACCAAAGGTAATGTGGAAACAAAGGAAAATCAACACATAAGAAGCTACGAAAAGAAATGGCAAGCTTAGAAGACTTATTTGTTGAAGAAAATTAAGTAATATAAGGTAAGGAAATCTTGATCCAAAAATTGGATTGTAGAATTTTGGTGATATGATATTATGTTGGTATTATTGACATGCTAGGGATTGCATCTAAGTGGATAAAGAACTAAGAAATTGAGTGCATTAAGACATGACTAATGTTTGAAAATCCTAGATGTTGAGCTAAAATAAGAATTTTAGAATTAGAGGGTGTCTTGATAGTGTAATATTGGTATAGCATATATGGATGTTGGAGTTTAATGAAGTGCTTGTGTGAAGGTCATAGCATGGGGTGTTGGAGTTACACTTGGGTATAGCCATTCAAGATTTATTATTAGGCCCTGAAAATAGGCTAGCATCGCGACGCTCGACACCCAATATCACGACGTGTAACCAGAAGGTGCCCACTGCCTCGGTCTGAACATATGGGCATCGTGATGCAGAATGCTCAGCATCGCGATACATAACAAGAAGAGGCTCTCTGCCTCGAGCCTGATCAGGTAGGTGTCACGACCCATAGAGTTTGGCATCATGACATGAAAAAGAACATGCTCTCCGTTTAAGTCTTCTTAGGTTGGAGTCGCGATGTGATAGATCCAGAGTTGCGACAAGCTAGACCCGGAGTCACGATGCGAGACAGAAATAGTTCCATATAATTTTAGTTTCAACTTAAGATGTTAGAGGCCACTCTTAGGGTCTCATATCATTTCATATACACACATTATGACATGTCGTAAGTATAATACCTCAAGTGATGATTATAGATTAATTGAATTGAGAAGCTTAGTATAATTCTGAAACATGCTCACAACTCATTTTTTAATCAAGTTTATCAATCATAGATTTTCAATAGGAACCATAATCTTCTTCGATGAAGGGAAGTAATGACAGCCAGATTCCAAATCTGTAAGTGGACCCTTCTCTCAAACTATATTTATTTATATATTTTTTAATCAAGACTTACTTTTGAGTGCTTAGGGGTTAACCAAGATTACTTTCAATTGTGTTTTGAATGAGAATGTTTTGAGAAATGTTTTTAGAAATAAATGATTTTCAAAGCTTGAGTTTTATGATTTTTCGAGGCATTGGGGAAAAACCCCACCCCAGTTGTAACTTGGTATAGACATGGAATTGACAGACATAGATATTTTTTGTACACGTAGTTCATGACTAGGGATGACAGATGCCCAAAGATCCCAGATTATGAGTCAGGATGGTAGTATAGATCCGCACCCTCAGCTCCAGTTCTGTGGCTTGGGGACAGCGAGACGTAACGCCCCAAGACCACCAGATTATGCGTATGGGGGGACGGCGAGACGTAATGCCCCCATGCGCCATATATTCATATACAGATTTTTTAGATATAGATTTTTCAGAAACGGATTTCTAAAAAAAGATTTTCTGAAATGATAACCTTTATGAAAGTAATTTCATAAATGATTTCCAGAATAGTTTTGCAGAAAAAGATGTGTTTTCAGATAAGAAAGAGATTTCAGAAAAGACTATTTTCTGAGAGGATTATGGTTCTTACAACCAAAAATTTTCTGAAAGAATCAGTTTTTATTTTAAACTGTCCACTCACTAGCTCATTCAAATGATCTAACCTCCCCCCTCCCAGTATTTTTATTTTGTAGGTATACCCAGAGGACGAGCTCGAGAGGATGGGTACTGGTGGCAGCCACTAGGACGTTCGGTCCACCAGTTCAAGTCAAATAGAGAGTACAGTCAGAGTCACAGTAAAGTCATTTATTAAATATCAGTCATTATTTTAAGTTAAAGTGTCTATGAACAAGAGTTGTAAAGGGAAGATTATTTAGGTATACAGTTATGAGCATTAAGTTGCATTTCATGTTCATGAGTTGGGCAATGGTCCTTCTGCATAAGTTATATTTTCATATAAGTTTAGCAGTATTGATTATAGTCAGAAATTCAGAGGCTTATGTGGATAAGACGTCTTATTCCTTGCCAGTATCATCCCCGGAAGAGGATGTTACATGTAGAAACCACTTTCCTAGCACAGTAGAAACACGTTAGACACTCGGGATTGGACTAGAAAAATTATTATGCCTTTCTCTTCTTCTGGCCGAACTTGACCAGCTCTCCCAATAAAACTTCAGCCCTGGAACAACCCCCGAATAGCGGTACAAAATTGGACTGTTTTGGACTTGAAATGCACCCAGCTCTCTGCCTAAATCAGCCCCTATATACGTGAGTCACACCAATATTTTTAGATCTGATTTTTCTATTAAAATAAGCCCAACACAGTCCTAAAACACCATTAGATATTCCCAAAAATTTGGATAATAAACAAATCGAATCGAATCCCCTACATAAATTTTGTTTGTAGTAGCGAGCAGACAATTGCTCACTTTCGTGTGGTGTATTAGAGGGAGAAGATGATGAAGTTTTTTTTGACACCAAATAACTTTCTGTGTTATATCTCGTTACCAACAGAAAATAAAGTGGGCTATGCTCATAAACAAATCTCTAAACTATTTTAGAGATTAATTGTCACACAAGTATTTTACCTTTGGTTTCTTTGTTTTTCTTTTTCTTTTCTCAACTCTTGAGAGAATTCTATGAACATGAAAGGTGGCTAGGGTTAGAACGGCTTAGGTTAGGCAAAAAGAAAATCAATTTTTCTTTATATACCTAGGGTTATTAATTTTCAAAATCATACAAACCCTTCCCCTAGATGTAGAATTTGGCCACCTTAAGAATTATGTCAAAAAATTTATAACATCAAATTAAATTTCCTTAAAGACAAACGATGTTACAAAATAAATATAGTATTACCCTTTTAAAAAAGTTGTAACTTCCAAAACCAACTAAAGGTTTCTAAAAACCTATTTTTGGAAATACACAAATAATATCTTTATTAAATTATACTATATAATTTAATAACTTATAATAAATAATTATCATAAAATCATTTATTATAAAAATCGTATATTAAAATTATTATATAGTTTCAAGTGTGACAAAATAATATTATTAATCATATTAATAATATATATTATATATATGTGAGTATATAATTGGACTATCCAATTATATTTAATCTACTACAGTATATCAAGTTAGAAGGGGACCAAATGGACCTACGGTTACGAGCTCCAATAATCCCATAATATTAATTAAGCTTTTAATTAAATATTCTGAATTATTAACTTCGGGTTATTCCACCAAAAACCAGAAGATGTACTCTCGTTGCTGTATATAAATAAATCAAGTCGAACTATGTTGGTGTCCATCGATATAATCATTATATAAGAATTGACCATTCATGAGTATCACATAATTAGAACATTATCATATTGTCCGTTATACCATTCTAATTATTTGTACCTTAAGTACCAATTTATTCTTAACCATTATGAATGTTAATATTTCTATTCGAAATAGAAACACTTGAGCGCTTTAACCGTTCAAGTACTAAATCAACCCTTAAATAAGATACTCTTCTACATCTCGTAAGAATGAGTGAATTCCCTATCTATGTAAAACGTCCCTAGCTACATACCCAACCATGTCCCTAAAGTACATAGCTATTGGTCGGACTTGCTACACCAACCTCATCTTTGTAAATCAAATGACATAGCCTACTATGCAGAAGTTCGTAGTACGTTCAAGATTAAGATCAATCCATATATGATCATCTAGTAGATCGAAATGAATTTCTTTATTTAACAGATATCATAAGAAACTCATTTCTATCTGGGTCCAGTCTTATATGATCACATCATATAAGGTGTCTTTATTCTCATGTCTCTGTTGGGTTTCTAGGTTTAGTCCCAAGATCATAATAAGCATAGAAATGTGAATGAATAACAATGAAAAGTGGCGGAAACACAATTACATTGATCGGTTTATGGATACGTCAAACAATAAAATTTCTCCTCCAAGAACACCAAAGATTCGGCCAAGAGGAAGAATGCCAAGCTCCAAGCTTTTAAAGATTCCAAGCCCTCAAGTAGGTTCCCTAACACCTTGTAATGATCATTGATGAGTGCTAGCTCTATGAGAATTAATGCAATAAAAATTCTTCAAATACTTCCTTCAAGTTTCGGTGAAGAAGAAGAAAAATGAGGAGAGTATTTGGCTTGCCAAATTCGGCCAAGGGAGAGAAAAACAAATAAAATATACCATTTTTCCTTTTCCAAAAAGTCAAAAGTAATTATGCCAACCACTTCCATCAACTATTCACATCACTCATGAATAGTAACTGGTTGTCAATTACTCAAAGTGACAAGACATCCATCACTTGAATGATGTGTGATGTGAAGTGACGCGTGATGCGACTTGTGGGCCCCACTAGATTCGAAATACGAGTGGGCCCGCAAACACTGTCGAGCTCGGGTCCGCTAATTCCGAATTAACGATTTTCCATTACGATGTAATTAAATCAAATTTAATTAAATAATAATGGCAAGCAAAATTACTATTCGTCGTAAGCGAATTAATTCTAAATCAACTCGTTTGCCCGAATTAAAATCCAATTTTAATTCCACGTCAAAATCCATTTCATTTAATATATCGAATATATTATTTTATCGATTAATTCCAAATTAATCTTTCTCTCTCTTTAAATAATATTTTATCCTAGAAAAAATATCTCCATAATTAATCCCAGATTAATTTTCTCTCTCATATAATTAATCCAAGATTAATAAAGTGCGAGTCATATGTCATCGGTGAATCTTTTGGAAGCGACCCATGAGATCCCCGGATATGTTGGCAGTAAATACGGCTGTCGGACTATCCGAACACGTACGTACCTAGTACTACGTTTTTACCAATTTACAAGATAAGGTTGGCTTCTAGAAAAGCGCCATGCCTACCCAATTCTCTAGAAATATTCTTAAAGGAATATACGATCTATACCAGGCGTAGTATACATAGTATATGGGTATGTCGATCCAGTATTGGATGGTCACGTGTAAGGCCTGGGGCTGGGAATGTGTCTGCGCCGTACGAAGCACATATCGGATCTCTGGTAACTAGACTCTATAATCAGATATACATGACCTAGTCATAATACCCCGATAGCTGCAGCATATAAGAGAACAAGTTCCGTATCCTACGTGATCATGATCTCCACTATAACTGAAGTGATACTTCCATCTTGACATCACACCCAATACACTACGATTCTCAATATATCCAGAAGAGGCGTACACAGAACCGGTTAAAGCCCTGAACGACCAAAACCAAAGTATATTTATTGTTGCAAGTATTAGCAATGCATGTCTCAGGTTAAGACCAAATACACCTACACTGATTCGGACTTCCATAGACACATAGTTATACTACCAATGGAATTCCGAAGGGGTCTATCCAGAGCGAAGCTGTTTTCTGTACCATCGGTAAAACACAACCTCCTATTACACTTGCATGAGTATCCAATACCCAAATATATGAGAACTATGTCGTTATGCTCCCATAACACGCACAAGTGTAATACTTTACTAATCGGTATTATCGATGTCCAATCTCGATAATACTACGACTAGGGATATTTAATGATTAAAATTTCGTGGATTGATACTGTCTCATATCATCTCAATCCGGAACTAATTATATGGACCTTCTATCATTTATACATCTTGGTGATCTAATCACAAATGAAAAAAGAGCAATTTCCTTTGACACATAGTTAATTTGTACAACAACACCATGATCTGTACAAATAGTGACGCTATGGGTCATAACTGTCCAACAATCTCCCACTTGGCCTATAGTCAGTCACTCAAGTGCTTTACACCTGAACTATGTACAAGTCGCTCAAACTTCTGCTGAAGAAACAGCTTCCGTCTGCGGATTTAAAAGATTATCATCTGATGCGATTTATGTGATCATCACATCGCCACGATGTATGATGCGACGAATCAGATGAAAATAGTTTAAAGTATATATCGGATCATTGATGAGACCGTTAATTCTTTAGCATGTGCTGTAGCCTAGTTCAGCTACTAACAGAACTATTTCTAATCTAATTAGAATTATTTAGATCCAAGATGCTATTATTGCTGCGACAGTCACAGTAATGTTCCGCTTTTGTTGTTTATTCGGTAACAATATCTTGTTTGGAAGATTTTCCAGCTCACTGTTCCGTTATCCAAACTTTATAGTAACTTTATTATGAGTTATAGTCATTTTATCGGTTTGGAAACTTGCAGCAATGAACCCAGTCACTTCAAGTTTTCCTTCTCCATAGATTAAGACAGCATCCTTAGTTCGTCTAAGAAACTAAAGGATTTTCTTAACATCAATCCAATGACTATCACTTGGATTGGCCTGATTGTGACTCCATATGCTCAAAGCGTATGAGACATCAGACCACGTATATTTTTCAATGTACGAATATCCGGAGAGTGCCAACAACCTTTAGATCTATCCCAGTAGATCTTTATTCCTAGAAAAAAGGTTGTTTCTCCCAAGAATTCTACGGAGAATTTTTCATGAAAGCCAAGCTTTCACCAATTGTTATATGGGAATGTCATTTCCAAGAAATGACATATCATTATTATTTAGGACATTAATTGTCAGTGCGCTCCTACTAACCTCCTTATATATATATATATACACACACAAGATTTATTTTCGTTTTGAATTAAATCATATACCATTATCATTACATCAAAGCTATAGTTCCAAGAACGCAATGCTTGCTTCAATCCATCCATGGATCGAATAATCTGCAAACATTGTTTGCTAGTTTTGGTACGACAAAATCGTTAGGATGTTGTAAACATCCTCCAAAAGGTTTCCTTAAGGAAAGTGATTTTGACGTTCAGCTGCCATATTTCATAAATGAAACGTGCAGCATCAGCAAGCATTATTCAAATGGATTTACCGTGGCAACCGGTAAAAGGTTTCATCGTAATAGACACAATGTTGATAACGATACCTTTTCACTACAAGCCTAGCTTTGTACTATGTATGTCTTCCTTGAAGACCTTTACAGTACCAAAAGACACAATGTCTTACGGTACAACAACCAGTGTCCAAACATGGTTGGTATACATGGAATCCATTTTAGATAGTATGACACTTTGCCATAATAGAGAGTCGATACCTTGTATCACTTCCTCATACGTAGTCGGTTTTTCTTCCTCAATAAGATTAATATCTTCATGAGGTGAGATCAGAAATCCATACCTCCCAGGTTGTCTTCTAACTCTCTCCAACTACGCAGTTCTTGTGTATTTGAAGATTATGGTACAGTTTCATCCTTGATGAATTGTTTGTGTTCCATTAAGGACTCGGTGCCTTGAACAGTATTACTCTGATTTTCATCGAGTTTTACTATCCTCACACTTACCACTATATATCGGCATTCCTCTTGGGAAAATAGCATGGCGAGCAACAATTATATTGTTCTCTTGTGAGATGTATAAGTACTATACTTTGGTTACCCTAGGATAACCAATTACATTAGGCACTTATCCGATTTGGGTTCTAGTTTGGTATCATCCAAACGTATGCCCAGCATTCCCAAATCTTCAGGAGTGAGAAAACCTAGTTTCTTTCCTGTTCATATCTAATATGAAGTCTGTCAAACAGATTTTTATGGAACCTTATTCAAAATAAGTCTTGCACTATTAATGCGTATCGCTTGAAGGAAAATGGTAGCTCAGAGCGACTCATAATTAACCTTACTGTGTCCAACTCAGTTTGGTTTCTCCGTTCGGACACACCGTCAAACTGACGTGTTCTGGGAGGAGTCCTCATTGAAAGAATACTATACTCTTTCAACTATTTGAGAAACTTACTGCTTAAGTATTTTCATCATGGTCTAACCGTGATGGTTTTATACTTTAGCCGATCTATTTGTCTAATTCGTGTCGAAACTCTAAAAGTTTCCGATTCTTGTTTCAAAAGAAACACATAACCATAACGCGATGCCACATCCGTAAAGCTCACGAAATAGCCATATCCACCTCTAGCCTAGCTAGCTATGGGCCCACTTATGTCACTATGAAGAAGGGCTAACAGATCGGTGGCACTTACATTTTTACCAAGCAAAGGTGTTTTAGGCACTTTGCCCAATAAACTAGATTCGTAGACATCATTTGAATAGAATCAAATCCGTCCTAGTATCCACTCTTCAAAAGTGTGGATATACGAGTCTTGTTTAATGTGTCCCAGACAATACTGCCACATATAAGTCTTATCTGATCAAATCAGTATGAGCTACTTGTTTGTCATGTTATATGTTTGAGATTTATTTATATTCAAAATATAAATACTGTTATTCACATCTAATGTATTTATCTCAATATCATCTTTATAAATAAAACACTTTAGTGTTCTAGAATATAAAGGTATACTCGTAACGAGTTATACTCGATATAGAGATAATGTTTCTAGTCAAACTTGTTACATTATAACAATTTCCTAATTTAAGTACACACCCAAAGGGTAGTTCCTAAACTTAGGTATCTACGGTTAAAACAGCGACTGTCGTCCCTTTTCTCTTTCGCAAATAAATCTCATCTGAAGTCAGTATCATGCTAATAAGCAGATTCTGCCCATCAGTACATATTTATGTACCACACTTAGTATCTAAAATCCAATTTTAATACTAGTAGTGAACACGTTTATGATAAACATACTTTAAGTCAGAGCCTTGCCCTTTCTTCTATTCCTTCATGTCTGCCTTGTCCATACGGCAGTTACGTTTCCAGTAACTCTGTTTGCCACAGTTTAGGCAGCATCTTGGGATATGTCCTTAGTCTTCCTAGAAGACTGAGATGATATTGTCTTTGCCCTTTTCTACACCACAGAAGCCTTCAACCAAGCCTTGGCCTTCTGGGATATCGAATTAAGATGTGCCTTGCGCTTCTTGCCCTTTTGCAAACTTTGGCTTTAGCTCATTGAGCATAGCCATTAACTCTCTAAGAGTTTTCTATTGCAAATAATACTTCTAAGATCTAAGTATAGATCCATGAAGATCCTTCAATTTCAACATCATGGTTTAAAGATCTAATCCTTAGTTATGACGACGAAATTAAGGAGTCATTGTGGCAAGCATAATGGATTAAGCACTAAAGCTATCATCGCATGAATCTTCCAAAGATCATGCTCCACCTTTTACTTAACTTCGGGCTTAGACCCAAGAGGTTATTTTATCAAATAAATTAACTTCTTAGTTTCCAGGACTATTCTGAAATTGTATTCCCAATTTGAAAATTAAAGTCGTTTAAATACATTTTCCCTAGGATTATTTTTTAGACACCAATCTTTCAATTTTATCTTGATTCTAATAGTCCAACTATTTAATCAATGATTTCAGGTACTATCTAATATAATGATTATTATAGTCCAAGTATATAATCAACTATACTTTTAATTGGTTAAATTCAATTATATTGATTACTATAATCTAATTATAAAATCAACTATAAATTGAAATAGTTTGATTACAGTCCAACTTTTTTAAAACAACGATCAAATATTAGTCCAACTAATATATTAATTTATAGACAAAATATTGAAATGAGCACGTATGGCAAGTATCTAAACGAAATTACAAATCTAATACTTGCCTCCCACTATTTTTCAGCGAGCCTCTAACCCTCTGTTGAGTACTCGGGAAACCTAGTTTCCTAGTGGGCTAGGATCCCGTTAAATAACACACAATCTTGACTTTGGCCAACAAATTGTATGATACTTAACTAGGTAGATCTCTAAGATCAATTGGATCCAATCCAATTCCTAGATCCAGTAGGTGGACATCCAAGTCCGAAACATATATACAATACATATGCCAATATATCCAATATATTTTCCTAACCTTTTTCCTCTGAATCAACTAAGCCTTGGCTTTGGCACAACATGCTTAATGATTCCACTTAAGCGGGACCCATTGACATGGAAAGCTTCGTAATCAATGTCGATGGACAAGAAGTGATCTTGACTTTGGCCAACAAATCACAACTTGGAGAAGACACCAATATAAAACAAAGCCTTCATGATTCAAACACATCCACGACGGACAAAGGTCTTGACTTTGGCCAACAAACCAGTGCCAGTTTTGGATCTTGAGTAAGAATCACTCAATGGAAGGAAAAACGTTTAATATGTTTTGAGGGATTTTCGCGTACAAATGGCAACCAATTTATTATCTTTGTTAAGGTCTCATCATCATACACCCTTAAACATGAATTCTAAACACATAATAAGGCGCGTAAATAAATTTAATAATGATAAACGGATGGATACTTAAACACATTGTTCCTAGAACAAATCTCTCCATTTCCTCTCTCCCGCTAGCACATGTATTACTTCTACCCGATTACATAACACTTCTAAAGAAACCTCATTTACATTGAGGGGAATAGGTGAGCAGAGAAATACAAAGAGTAAGGAGGTAATAGGCTGGACACGCAGGTCCAATTAATAAATTCTAAATTTATTACAACAATTTCCAAAATTGCCCCACCCATCTAATATCCATCTGATATACATTATTCATGCATCGCAATCATGTATTCACACAAGCATGTTATCAATCAATCTAATCAAATTAATTAATCTGAATATTAATGACCATCCAATGTTCAAACAACGATTTGATTTTGCATGAGTCAAACTCATTTTACGAATAAGTACTCAAAGTACGAATTCTTGAATTAAATTAAACTACAACATTAAATCCAATTTAATTTGTATTTAATACTAATTCATTATTTAATTCAAAATTAAATAACTACACTTTATAATGAACCTTTGCGACTTAGATTCCAAATCTAATCGTTACGGGTCTCAAAGCCCGATTAACATCCAATGTCATTTAATTAAAGTCTAATGGGCTTTCAATTAATTTCTTAAGGCATGGACTTTTGGTCAACTTGGGTCAAACCCAAAGACTAAAGCCCATTAAAGCAATCACTCTTATATGCCTTGAAACCAATTTAGGACCATTAGGCCCAATTAAATTTTAAGGTCCATTAGTCGCATTTGGACTTTATGGATATGGTTTTGGGCCCAATTGGATCCAACTAATTTGCCTAAACCAATCTTGGTACAACCAAGCCCATTAAAGCCCAATAACAACTTTTCAAGCCCAAATCCAATTTAAGCCTATTTAATTAAACTACAAAAATTCCAAATTTCATATTTAATTAAACAAAGTGTATTGCAATAATTAATCAACCAAATTAATATTTCCAAAACACCAATTAGCCTAATTAATTATGCCCAATAATAATAATTAGTGTCCAACAAAATTTAAATAAAATCAAACCCAATTTCATGCTTACTAGTCTCGGCAATTTGGGCAATTTTATGTCCAATTCGAATTCAATCCAATTAAATCCAATTCAATATTAAATCAACATTCCCAATTGATTTCAAGTCATCCAATGAATCAAAAATCAAAAATTCCAAGACATTAGGGCATCACTACCTCTCGGCCAAGCCAAGATTTTTGGGGAAAATTGTTCCAAATAACTTTTCATGAAATTGATCCAATCAAACTTCAATACAACATCATTTAAGTATATTTAATCAAACAATTTAACCAAATCATGCTCAAAATCAATTTACCCAATTTTAACCCTAAATTCAAGTTTCATACTTTAACTCGCTCTGATACCATTGTTGGGTTTCTCTAAGGTCCAGGGATCGAATAAAACGATGAAACATAAGTGTGAATACATCAAAGAAGTTACGAAATACTTATATTGGGTGGTTGAGTGATGCGAAGAAGAACAAAACTTTTTATGCCCTTTGAATCTCCTCCAAGGCTCTCAGTATTCACTGGTTTTGCTCCTCCATTTTCGGTCCAAGCTCCAAGCTTTTGGGTGGTGATTCCATGCTCACATGTGCGGTTCCCTATCACCTTCGCGTGACCCCGAATTTATGTGCTAGCACTTGGTGATTTTTGCCGCAAAATCACCTTACTTCTCCTCTTCATGTCTCGTCAAAGTGCAGAATTTTGAAGAAGAAATGGCCATAGGCCGTGAGCAAGAGAGGAGGGAAGAAGAGAGAGATATATGGTGTGTTACAAAAACTGTATTAGTTAATTGTCTTCAAAAAATAAATAAAAATATATCATTTTTCCTTTTCCAAAAAGTCAAAAGCAATTATGCCAACCACTTCCATCAACTATTCACATCACTCATGAATAGTAACTAGTTGTCAATTACTCAAAGTGACAAGACATCCATCACTTGAATGATGTGTGATGTGAAGTGATGCGTGATGCGACTTATGGGCCCCACTAGATTCGAAATGCGAGTGGGCCCGCAAACACTCTCGAGCTCGGGTCCGCTATTTCCAAATTAACGATTTTCCATTGCGACGTAATTAAATTAAATTTAATTAAATAATAATGGCAAGTAAAATTACTATTCACGTCGTAAGCGAATTAATTCTAAATCAACTCGTTTGCCCGAATTAAAATCCGATTTTAATTCCGCGAAAAAATCCAATTTCATTTAATATATCGAATATATTATTTTATCGATCAATTCCAAATTAATCTTTCTCTCTCTTTAAATAATATTTTATCCTAGAAAAAATATCTCCGTAATTAATCCCAGATTAATTTTCTCTCTCATTTAATTAATCTCATATTAATAAAGTGCGAGTCATACGTCATCGGTGAATCTTCGGGAAGCGACCCATGAGATCCCCGGATATGTTGGCAGTAAATACGGCTGTCGGACTATCCGAACACGTACGTACCTAGTACTACATTTTTACCGATTTACAAGATAAGGTTGGCTTCTAGAAAAATGCCATGCCTACCCAATTCTCCAAAAATATTCTTAAAGGAATATACGATCTATACCAGGCGTAGTATACATAGTATATGTGTATGTCGATCCAGTATTGGATAGTCACGTGTAAGGCCTGGGGCTGGGAATGTGTCTGCCCCGTACGAAGCACATATCGGATCTCTGGTAACTAGACTCTATAATCATATATACATGACCTAGTCATAATACCCCGATAGCTGCAGCATATAAGAGAACAAGTTCCGTATCCTACGTGATCATGATCTCCACTATAACTAAAGTGATACTTCCATCTTGACATCACACCCAATATACTACGATTCTCAATATACCCAGAAGAGGTATACACAGAACCGGTTAAAGCCCTGGACGACCAAAACCAAAGTATATTGATTGTCGCAAGTATTAACGGTGCAAGTCTCAGGTTAAGACCAAATACACCTACCCTGATTCGGACTTCCATAGACACGTAGTTATACTACCAATGGAATTTCGAAGGGGTCTATCTAGAGCGAAGCTGTTTTCCGTACCATCGGTAAAACACAACCTCATATTACACTTGTATGCATATCCAATACCCAAATATATGAGAACTATGCCGTTATGCTCCCATAACCCGCACAAGTGTAATACTAGTTTATTCCGCATTATCGATGTCCAATCTCGATAATACTACGACTAGGGATATTTAATGATTAAACCTTCGTGGATTGATATTGTCTCATATCATCTCAATCCGGAACTAATCATATGGACCTTCTATCATTTATACATCTTAGTGATCTAATCACAAATGATAAAAGAGCAATTTCCTTTGTCACATAGTTAATTTGTACAACAACACCATGATCTGTACAAATAGTGATGCTATGAGTCATAACTGTCTAACATCATAGCAGCAAGCATAATAGACTGAGCAGTAGAGTTATCATTGCTGTGAGTCTTCCAAAGCTCCAACTCAAGTAACTGATCATGTCTTGGCTTAGGCCCAAGAGGTGTCTCTATAATATATAGCAGCCTCTCGGATCCAAAGACAATCCTCAGATTCATTTCCCAATCAGAAAGGTTTGTGCCTTTATAGATATTTTCGCCCATGATAATGTCACGGACACTGCCCTTTCTCGTCATCTTGATTACGATAGTCCAACTATCTAATCAACGATATATGGGTACAGTCTAACTGTTACAAGAAAAATAACATTATATTAGTCCAACTAATAAAATAATTTTGACGAAATAATTTGAAAGCGCGTAAAGCTATGTATCTGAACGAAATTACAAATTCAATACTAGCCTCCCACTATTTTTTGGCGAGCCTCTAACTCTCTATCGAGTACTCGGGAAACCCAGTTTCCTAATGGGCAAGGATCCCGTTAAATACACACAACCTCGACTTTGGCCAATAAGCTGTATGATATTTAACTAGGTAGATCTCGAAGATCAATTGGATCTTATCCAATTCCTAGATCCGGTAGGTGGACATCCAAGTCTGAAACATATATACAATATATATGCCAATATATCCAATATATTTGCCTAACCTTTTCCTCTGAATCAACTAAGCCTTGGCTTTGGCACAACAAGCTTAATAATTCCAGTTAAACGGGACCTATTGACATGGAAAGCTTCGTAATCAATGTCGATGGACAAGAAGTGATCTTAACTTTGGCCATCGAATCACAACTTGGACAAGACACCGATGTGGAACAAAGCCTTCATGATTCAAACACATCCGCAATTGACAACGGCCTTGACTTTGTCCAACAAACCAATGCCAATTTTGGATCTTGGGTAAGAATCACTCAACGGAAGGAAAAACGATGAATATGTTTTGAGGGTTTTTCGCGTAATTGGCAACCAATTAATTTTCTTTGTTAGGTCTCATCATTCACCCTTAAGCATGTATTTTAAAAGCATAATAAGGCGCGGAAAGTAAATTAATAACGATATGCGGATGGATATTTAACATATTGTTCCTAGAACAAATCACTTCATTTCCTCTCCCCGACTAGCACTATTCTACTTCTACCCAATTACATAATACAATAATAGAAACCTCATTACATTGAGAGGAATTAGGTGAGAAGAGAATACAAAGAAATAATGAGAGATAAGGCTGGACACGCAGGTCTAATTTAATAAATTCCAAATTTACAACAATTTCTAAAATTGCCATTTCTCTTCTAATATCCATCCGATATACGTTATTCATTCAACACTTCCATTTATTTATTCATAGCATGCAATTCAACCAATCTAATCCAATTAATTAGCTTTTAATTATGTGATCATCCAATGTTCAAACAATGATTTGATTTTGCGTGAATCCAACTCGTTGAGAATAAATACTCAAAGTACGAATTATTGAATTATTTCGAACTACTCGTTAAATCTAATTTAATTCGTATTCAATACTAATTCTTTTATTTAATTCCAAATTAAATAACTACACTTTTAATGCGCTTTAACGACTTAGATTCCAAATCTAATCTTATCGGGTCTCAAAGCCCAACTAACATCCAATGTTCGTTTAATTAAAGTCCGATGGACTTTCAATTGATTTCATAAGGCATGGGCTTTGGTCAATATGAGTCAAACCCAATTACCAAGCCATCACCCTCATTTTCCAAGAAACCAATTTTGGCCAGTAAGGCCCAATTAAACTTTTAAAGCCCATTTGTCATATTTGGACTTAATGGAATGATTTAGGCCCAATATGGATCCAATCCAATTGGCCTAAACCAACTTGGCCCAACCAAGCCCATTATGCCCAAATACAACAATTTCAAGCCCAATTCAAAATCAAGCCCAATAAACCAAATTTTATCATTCAATTAATTAAAGTGTAATACATCAATTAATTACCCAAATTAATATTTCTAAAATACAATTTAACTAATTAATTATGTATTCTTTTGTTCAACTTATGTCCAACATTTTTGAATCAAAAATCATCTCATTACATGCTCTTTAAGTCAAGGCAATGGAGGGTAATTTTGTTCGATTTCATTTTTCAATCCGATTGAATTTTAAATCAACATTTCCCAATCATTTCAAGTCATCCAATGATTTAAGAAATAAAAAATACAATGACCTATAGGGTAATATAGCATTCGACCAAGCCTATCCATGGGCAAAAATTTGATCCAATCAATATTTCATGAAATTGATCCAATACAACCTCAATATATCATCATTCAAGCATACTCAATCAATCAATTTTATCAAATCATGCTCAAATTGATTTTACCCAAATTTTACCCTAATTTATTTCATGCTCAAATTGGCTCTGATACCATTGTTGGGTTTCTAGGTTTAGTCCCAAGATCATAATAAGCATAGAAATGTGAAGAAATAACAATGAAGATTGGCGGAAACACACTTACATTGATCAGTTTATGGATGCGTCAAATAATAAAATTTCTCCTCCAAGAACACCAAGGATTCGGCCAAGAGGAAGACTGCCAAGCTCCAAGCTTTTGAAGATTCCAAGCCCTCAAGTAGGTTTCCCTAACACCTTGTAATGATCCTTGATGAGTGCTAGCTCTATGAGAATTAATGTAATAAAAATTCTTCAAATACTTCCTTCAAGTTTCGGTAAAGAAGAAGAAAAATGGGGAGAGTATTTGGCTTGCCAAATTCGGCCAAGGGAGAGAAAATATCAAGTTGTGTAATTGTTTTCAAAAAACAAAAGAAAGATATACCAAAAGTGATTTGGTAAAAGTCTTTCAATCTTTGACTTTGGAGTGCTTTCAAAGTCTCCACCAACTCCACCTAATCACATCATCCAAAAGTGAATAAAGTGACATATGATGTGACACTTGATATGACATGTGGGCCCCACTCGATTCCAAATGCGAGTGGACCCGGAAACACTCCAGGGCCCGGGTTCACTAATTCCGAATTAACGAACTTCCGTTGTGACGTAATTAAATCGAATTTAATTAAATAATTATGCCTAGCAAAATTACTATTCACGTCGCAAACGAATTAATTCTAAATTAACTCGTTTGCCCGAATTAAAATCTAATTTTAATTCCGCGTCGAAATCTAATTTCATTTAATATATCAAATATATTATTTTAACGATTAATTCCAAATTAATCTTTCTCTCTCTTCAAACAGTACTTTATCCAAGATAAAATCTCTCCGCAATTAATCCCAGATTAATTAAGCTCGAATCATAGGTCATCGGTGTATCCTCGGGAAGCGACCCAAGAGATCCCTGGATATGTTGGCAGTAAATCCAGTCGTCGGACTATCCGAACACGTACATACCTCGTACTATGTTGTTACTAATTTACGAGACAAGGTTGGCTTCTAGCAAAGCGCCATGCCTACCCAATTCTCCAGAAATATTCTTAATGGAATATAGGATCTATATCAGGCGTAGTATACCGTAGTATTACGTATTGCGATCCAGTATCTGATGTTCACGTGCAAGGCCTGGGGCTGGAATAGTGTCTACCCCGTACGAAGCACATATCAGATATCAAGCAACTAGTGTCTTTGAATCGGATAATCCTGACCTTGTTATATTATCCCGATGGTTGAACACAATAGAGAACTAGTTCCGAATCCCTGCGTGATCATCATCTCCATATGTCTGAAGTGATACTTCCGTCTTGAAATCATATCCAATCCACTACGATTCTCAATAAATCCAAAAGAGGCATACACAGAACCTGTTAAAGTCTTGGACGACCAAAACCAAAGGGTATCGATTGCCGCAAGTACTAGCGATGCAAGTCTCAGATTAAGACCAAATACACCTACCCTGAAGCGGACTCTCATAGACATATATACATACTACCAATGGGATTCCGCGCGGTTTATCTAGAGCGAAGCTGTTTTCCGTACCATCGGTAAAACACAACCTCCTATCGTACTTGCATAAGTATCCAATATTTAAATATATGAGAACTATGCCGTTATGCCCTCACAACGTGCACAAGTGCAATACTAGTCTATTCCGTATTATCGATGCCCAGTCTCGATAATACTACGACTGGGGATGTTTTAATGATTAAACCTTTATGGATTGATACTGTCTCATATCATCTCAATCCGGAACTAATCATAAAGACCTTTTACCATTTATATATCAAAGTAAATAAATTACAAAACGATAAAAGGCAATTTCATTACATAGTTAATTTTGTATAAAAACACAATGTCTTTTACAAACAGTGACGCTATGGGTCATAACTGTCCAACAGTCTCCACATGGACGATCTCGGATCAAGGTCGCCATACAAATATAGAATAGACTGCAGTTATAGATAATCCACAAATAAGGTACTCTATTTGTTTGCTTTATATGGATTATTTTATATTAGAAACCTAGTTACCTTTTGATTTTAAATTCATTGTGAAATTTTATTAAACGTGACATAAATCATGATAAATTATTTACATGCAAAGCCAAAATATTAATAGTTATGCATGAATGTCTGTAGAAAACTTTGTGATTTAACATGGCTTCCGTATCAAAGAATATTATCGCTAAACTTAACAATGGTGAGAAATTGAATGGTAAAAATTTTGAAATCTGATGTATAAAATCTAGTTTGCGCTAAAAGAATAAAAAGTTATTGAGGCCTTGACAATGAACATGGATGAACTTAAAGAAGGCACCAACCCAACACAGGTAAGACCATGAGGATTATAAGACCTGAAAAAAGCTATATTGCACATATTATGTTGCTACACAATATATACATGCTGAGTTTGATATGACAAAACTTTTATATTCTTTTTCATGATTGGGAGCTGTCATTCATTCTCTTTCAAATAATTGGGAGCATATGAAGATGTATTTGACCCATAATGAGAATATTAAAACTTTTAATGATGTTAAACGCCATTTGAAATTATAGAGTAGACACCTCGCAATCATTAAGTCAAATATTGATGTGTATATAATGGAACTGGCAAACCTGGGGTTCTAGGAAGAAAAGAAAATTTTATGATGGTGGATTCCTATTTGGAAAATATCAAGATGAAAGAAACAAAAGTCTAATTAACACAGGAAATGAAAGCATCTTCCCAAAAAGAAAAACATGGCAAAGGTTAAGTATTGAAATTGTGGTAAGAATGGTCATTTTACTCATGACTACAATGAGCCTAAAAAAGGTAAATACTAAATATTTAAATGAAATATTGTTTCAAGTTTGATTATTCTAACTAAAGTTAATCATTTGTGGACTATAAACTCAGGAGCCACAAAATATGTAGCGAATGATATAGATGCATTCTTAGAATTTTAATGAATTTCAAGTGGGGTGAAATGGATATACATCTATAAAAAATCATGAGTTGAAGTCAAATGATTGCATACATTCAAATTAGTCATGCATGACGGAAAAACTTTACTTCTACATGATATATTATTTGCCCCAAAAATTCACCAAAATTTAGTTTATGTGTTGGTTTTAGTAAATCTAGGATTTAAGTTGAACTTTCATAAATTCGGTGCTGAAATTTACTTAGATATGATACATTATGGTGCTGATTATTTTTAGACAGTACACCTGTAGGTTTCATAAAAGAAAATGAAAAGGATAAAGTATGTAGACTACTGAAGTCTATATATGGTCTTTAGTAGCTGCCTAGATAATAATATATATGATTTCACAATACAATCATTTAGAATGATTTCAGAATGATTGATAAGGATCATTGTGTGTACACCAAGAGAGATAAAGATAAGTTCATAATCTTATCTTTGTGTATGGATGATTTACTTATAACTGAAAATGATAAGGATTTTGTAAAACGCATCAAAGAATAGTTATCATCTAACTTTGAGATGAAAGATAAGGTGAAGTTGCATATATTCTTCGGGTTAATATCTTAAGAAATCATTCAAAGAAATTATTTTTTTAAAAGAGTCATATATAAAGAAAATTCTTTAACGTTTTTAAATACAGGCTTACAAATCCATTGATACTTCTATCATGAAAATTGAAGCTTTAAGTCGTAGATCATGTTCAGAGACTCCACCTGAAAAGGAATAAATGAAGATCCTTACGCTAGTGTAGTTGGAAGTTTGGTTTATTCAATGATATATATGAGACCTGATATCTGTTTCGCTGTTGGAATGAGAATTAAATACCAATCCAATCCAGGACTAGCGCATTAAAAAATAGTTAAAAGAATATTGAGGTATCAAAAATAGATAACCTATATGTAGGAAACAGAAATCGGTGATGTTGTTCCAGGCAAACAGCCCAGTCGGGAGTACGGACTAGCCCGCGGGGGACTAAACCGGAGAATAAAATGGAGTCACCACCCAGTGTGAACTGGGAAATGATTTAAGGCCGCACTCACCCCTCGCAAGGGAAGACCTCAAACTGTTGGGTTCGGAATGGTCCCTTACTTATGCCACTTGTAATGAACGGATTCACGCAATAATATAACCAAGTCTACGTAATATACACATGTAAGGATAACATGTATCTAAGTTTGCATACAACCTATATCTAAGTTCTCATACTTAGGAGTAGAACCTATATCTAAGTTTGCATGCATAAACGTAAGTTGACATAACGGCAATCACATAATTTCATGAACATATTAAATTAATAAATACGGAAACATAAGCAAATAATGATTGTCTAAACATAAATATTGAATAGATACAATTAAGTTCCTAATGTGAAAGAAATAACTAAATCATGCATGGAGATAACATGCTATTTCTAAAGAATCATGGATAAACACAAGATTAGATAGAACGAAATATGTGCGTTTCTCAAGTGGTATGTGGAATTGTATCCCAAGTAAAGACTGCACTACCGTCCATTCGGATTCGGCTACGGAATTTACGTCTGGGTTTCCATCTGATCTACCACGAGAGATAACACAAAATCATTCATCCAATGGCCACAACATACATGAATCAACAATACGCATGCGAAGAAATACTAATAAAAAATGAACGGGAATAAATAAAAGGGTGCCCTCAGGTCTTACCTTTTAAGTCGCCTCTTGAAGGTGCGTCACGCGGCCGTCGGAAGGGTTAATGCTCCGTAACTTTTCCGATTCACCGATTCAAAGTTTTCCTTCTTTGCCTCGCTGTTTTGGACTGATATTTTTGCTATTTTTACTGGTGTAGAAAGCTTTTTTTACTGCTATTTTTGCTGTTTTTAGAGTGTATTTTTTTTTGGGTGGTTTGGGGGTTGTTTATGGTGCAGTTTTTGGCGTGAATTATGGGCTTTTGGGGTGTAGTTTGCTTGAATTAGGGGACTATTTGGGGACTGTTTTACGGCGGTTTAGGGGCTGATTTGGGGACTATTTTACGGTGGTTTAGAGGTTGATTTGGGGACTATTTAATTAGTGTGCTACAAGGAAAAGATCTCTCCAATTTAGGGAGGTGATTTTTTTTAGTTTAGGAAAGGGTTTATGGGATTTGATTCTATTTACTTTAATTTGGGAAGGTGATTTGGTTTTGATTTACTTAATTTAGGAAGGTGATTTGGTTGGATTTCAATATGTATGAGGGGATTTAGTGGGCTTGGGCATGTGGAGCTTGGTGAGTGGCTTGGGCGTGTGGGTTTTGATATGGTTTGGTGTGGGTTGTGAAGTTTTTGAGCCGAGGATAAATTTTAAAACAGAGGTCCAATGAGTGAACCTGAAGCTAAGCAAACGAATTGAGTCTAACAAGGTATTGATTTCTGAATTTTCCCTTCCAATGTCTGTTTCCCGCGACTTCCACTACTTATCAGGTGATGCCTCCATACGAGGCTCATCAACGGGACTTATATGTAAAACTACAGTGCCTATAGTCGCCCCCACTTTGATGGGACTTATGGAGTGTGTGATAGTGACAATCCTATCAAAGTCATGCAATGTATTTTTACTTACCTGACACGCCACCTGCTGCCTGACTTACCTGTTGCTTCGAACTGAGTTGATCAGGTGGTGCGGTGCTTTGACCCCAAGGTTCAACCCTGCAAGATGCCGCGATCTCTAGGAATCACTACCGAACTGAACTGATATGGTGGTGAGGTTCTTCGACCCCAAGGTTTATCCTTGCAAGATGCTGCAGTCTTTAGGAATCACTATCGAACTGAGCTGATATGGTGGTGAGGTGCTTCGGCCCCAAGGTTCATCCCTGCAAGATGCTGCGATCTCTAGGAATCACTACCGAATTGATCTGATAAGAGGTGGTCCATTCCCGAACTGTTACTGTGAGGTGGTGCATTCCCGAACCATTACTGTGAGGTGGACCATTCCTGAACCATTACTGTGAGGTGGTCCATTCCCGAACCATTATTATGAGGTGGTCCATTCCTAAACCGTTACGGTGAGGTGGTCCATTCCCGAACCGTTACTGTGAGGTGGTCCATTCCCGAACCGTTACTATGAGGTGGTCCATTCCCGAACCGTTACTGTGAGGTTGTCCATTTCTGAACCGTTACTGTAAGGTGGTTCATTCCCGAATCGTTATTGTATGATAAAAGAGGTAGGCAGGTCGCCCCAAGACTCGGTTTATCTTCCTACTCTTTGCTGCTTTCGTTAGGTCAAAGTAGATCTCATGATGTGTTGTTGCATACCAACATACTACTACCTTTTACGAAGATAATCTCGATGGTTACACATATTTTCGTCCTCAAAGGATGCCTAGTATCGAAACCAGAGAACCTTCAAAGTACTTGATACAACTCAAATCCGATCGTCTGAATAAATGATCTGAACCAGACTCCAAGTGTGTGTGTGCCAAGGTTCTTTCACAACTTGTTCCTTAAGTAAGCCAACTCGATGATTTTGTCTCGAAGAATGGGATCAGTGTGTCTAACCAACCTAGATGTCTTGATCATACTCTGTAATTACTTCTTCGTACTCAACATGATATGGTTTTCTTCTTCTTTTCTTTCGTCTCTTCATTTTACATTTTTTTTCAACACACCTACCCTTTAAGGTAGCATTTCTCCTCATAGTGGTCCTAATACTCGCTCATGGGTAGCTTCACGCTTATCGGTTATAGATGGTTTATTTTTCATCTTTAGAGACTTTTCTTTGTTTCCAACCATATCACATATCGTAACACAAGTAAATCAAGATGGACATCTAAGAAAACGGTCATTCACCGACCCACCATCTCTTCAACTAGTCATCTCGCCGACTATTTAGGCTTCTACTACTAAGATCCTGTAATTAAGTGCCCGCGAGTCTAGCTGAGATCAACCACTCAGAATATCGAATGAGAGCACATCTCGCACTTATCGTTTCTAAGGTTTCACCCTACAGCAAACAATTTCATCACCGGACATATGCCTAACCATCAAGGACTTCTCTCTCTCTTTTTTTTTCACTCCACTAGAATTCTTCCTTTCAACTGCTGACAGTGCGGGCTTCACCTCCCAGGATTCATTCCTGGAAACTGTTGATGATGTGGGCCTCAACCCTGGGATTCAATCCCTAAACTGATACTGATATGGGCCTCAACCCTGGGATTCATTCCCGAAATTGATACTGATATGGGCCTCAACCCTGGGATTCATTCCCGAAACTGATACTGATGTGGGCCTCAACCCTGGGATTCATTCCCGAAACTGTTGATGCTATGTTGCTGCTTTTGGTTGGCTTACATTTGTCGTTTTCTCCTTCTCTTTTTGAAACATGTGAATACAAAACAGAACAAAACACAAAAAAAGAATGCAAGTACATTACGTGTATGCATACATGCATGAATGAATTTCTTATTCCGTTGGGTTAGGTCTTTCGCCAGTCCTCCTGGTGATCGCTCGGTCTTCTCTTCCTCCGGAAAAATACTACTTCAATCTGTCCACGTTGATTGGCTCGGTGAACTCATTCCCTTCTAAATCTGACATTCTCACTGCCCCGTTTCCCATCACTTTCTTGACTATGTAGGGTCTTTCCCAGTTGGGTCGAAACTTTCCTCTCGGGTTTGTCATCGACAGCTTTGACTACTTGAGCACCAGATCTCCCTTTCTGATCTTAGTAGGACACACCTTCTTGTTGAATGCTCGAGCCAATCTCTTATGGTATAACTGAATATGATGTAGTGACTTCATTCTCTTCTCATCCAGTAATGCTAACTGTTTAAATCTTTGCGAGGCCTATTCTTGTTCAGGTAACTCTACTTCTGCTAATACCCGCATAGACTGTATCTAAACTTTCATCGGCAATATCGTTTCCATTCCATAGACCAAAGAGTAATGTGTGGCTCCCGTTGCTATTTTCATATAAGTTCTGTACCCCCACAAGGCGTACGGTAATTTGTCAGCCCATTCTTTATAGTTCTCCGTCATCTTGGCTAGTATCTTCTTTATCATCTTATTTGCTGCCTCGACTTCCCCATTTGCTTGTGGTCTATAAGGTGATGACTTGTGATGTCCTATCCCGGACTTCTGTAGCATTGCCTTCGTTTCTCCTTGAAATTGGACTTCATTGTCTGTTACTACATGATGCGGCATTCCATATCGACAAATGATGTTTCGGGTTATGAACTTCGCCATCTATTTTGCTGTAATATTATGAAATGACTTGGCTTCCACCCATTTTGAAAAGTAGTCTACTGCCACTACTATGAAGCGATGTCCATTCGATGTGTGCTGTCGAATTTCTCCGATCATGTCAATTCCCCATGCTGAGAAATGCCATGGCTCTGACAGCCCGTGCAACTCTGTGTGAGGCAAATGGTTCAAGTTACCATGCGCTTGACAATTGTGACAATGTTTTACCATCTTTGCGCTGTCAGCTTCCATGGTCGACCAGTAGAAGCCTTGTCTTACTATCTTACGAGACAAGTTCAATCCGTTCATGTGCGGACCACATACTCTGGCGTGTACTTGTTCCATTGCCTTCTAAGCCTCTTCATTCTTCAAACACTTCTGTTGGATGCCATTCGCTTGTCTCTTGTATAGTTCTCCCTTCAAACTCATATATTGAGAAGCCAACTTCTGGATGGCTATCATGTCCTCTCTGCTTGTCTCTTCTGAAAGTTCTCCACATTCTAAGTATCGTTAAATATCATAGTACCAGGGTTTCCCATCGTCGACCTCTACTTCCAAGATCATTTCTATCTCGTAAACAGGTCTGCTTGCCGTTGTCAACACTAGAGGTCTCATCACCAACTTCTCTGGATTTTCCCAAGTTGCCGCCAGTATAGCTAACGTGTCTGCCATTTGGTTCTCTTCTCGTGGCAAGTGCTAGAATTTACAATCGGGGACGGCCTGTGCCAAACTCTTGAGGTGGAATAAGTAGGGCTTCAACTGTTCTTCCTTCAATTCCTATTCTTCTTGCATTTGTCGGATTACCAACATTGAGTCTCCATAAACTTTGACGTTCTTAGCCTTCAAGGTTATCAATACAATCAGTCCAAAGGCACATGCTTCATATCCGTCCATGTTATTGGTTACTCCGAAGATCAGCCTCTTGGCCATAGGCAGTGTTTCTCCTTCGGGGGTTACTATCACAATCCCTATTCAAGCTCTTTTGTAGTTTACCACTCCGTCGAAATACATCTTCCACCCTTGGACCATTATTACTTAGATCCTCATCTGGGAATTCAAACTTGTACTGGTGTCCTTCTATGGGTTGTAATACTAAGAATTCCGCTACAGCTCGCCCTTTGATTACTTTAGAAGCGAGATACTCAATAACAAACTCTGTCAGTAACACCAACCATCTGCCTAACTTCCCTACTAGCGAAGGCACCGAATGCATATACTTCAAAGGATTCTCCTTTGCTACTACCTGGATCTTATAGGATTGGAAGTAATGACGTAATTTTCTGGACGCCCACACTACTGCCAAATAGATCTTCTCTACTTCTTGATAGAGGGCTTCATATGGAAGAATCTTCTTACTAAGGTAGTAGACTATGTGTTCTACCCCCGTCTCATCCGCCTGTACCATCATCTCCCCCAGCGCTTCGGGTTCTATGGCCAAATACAGTACTACGGGTTTGCTTGGTCTTGGAGGCTTCAAGATATGAGGTTTCACCAAGTATTCTTTGATCTTATCGAAGGCTTCTTGGCATTGTTCATTCCACTTCACTGGCTGGTCATTCCTTAGAAATTTGAAGATAGGCTCGCATACTAACGTCAGTTTGGCAATGAATCGACTGATATACTGAATTTTCCCGAGGAATGCTCAAATTTTTTTTTCTTTGTCTTCGGCGCATGTATTTCGGTAATCACTTTGATCTTTTCAGGGTCTACTTATATCCTCCCATTCCTACCGTGTGCCCTAGCAGCTTGCTTGACGTTACCCCGAACACACACTTCTTGGGATTTAGTCGCAGGTTGTATTTGTTTAATCGTTCAAGGAACTTCTCCAGTGCTATTATGTGTCCGTTTCTTGTCTCCGATTTCACCATCATGTCATCCACATATACCTCAATCTTCTTATGCATCAAGTTGTGGAATAATGTAATGGCCATCTGTTGATAAGTAGCTCCGGCATACTTAAGTCTAAATGGCATTACCTTGTAGCAATACGTACCCCACTCCATGACAAAGGTAGTCTTATGTTTATCTTCTTCGGCCATAAGAACCTAATTATATCTTGAGAACCCATCCAAGAACGAGTATATGGAAGCTAAAGTCGCACTATCGACCAGTACGTCTATATGGGGTAAAGGAAAATAATCCTTTGGGCAAGCTTTGTTAAGGTCTCGGTAATCCACACACATTTTGACCTTCCCAACTTTCTTCGGCACTGGCACGATGTTTGCCAACCACTCGACGTACTTCACTACTTTCAGAAATCCCACGTCTATCTGTTTCTTGACTTCTTCTCTAACTTTCTCGGCCCACTCAGGTCTAATCCTTCGAAGCTTCTGTTTTACCGGCCTCATGTTTAGATAAGTCAGTATCGTGTGCTGGGCGATACTTCTATCCACTCTAGGCATGTCCTCGTAGGACCAAGCGAAAAATTTAGTATATTTGACTAACATCCCCTCTAATTTCTTCCACTTCTCAGAGGTAACCTCACTTGCAATTAAGACCTCCTTGGGGCTTTCAAGCGTACCAAGGTTAAATGCATTTGTTTTGGTTGAGTTGATGTCAAATATACTCAATTCCTGCAAGTTAAAAGGAAGAGACTCAGGCAAGTAAGCGAAATAAATGTCTTTATTTTTAATGAATGCAGGGGCACATTCAAATAAATCAGGGAGATAAATGTTTTCGTCATCCATAGCCGGGTTTTATTCAGCCTCATTTCTCCCCTCGAGAGTCAGGCTCTCCAGCTGCATTAATTCCTCCTCCCACTTGTCTTCCTCCTTTACAACTTCTTCTACCAACTGTTTCTCACCCATCACATCCTGAAAGATCTCAAATCCTGATACTATGACCCCATTAACTTTCACTGGTTTGGGTTCTCCTTGGTACCCTGTGGCTTTCACAAAATATTATGTCAGCTTCAACCCTTTCTTCTTAGTCTTCAGCTTATCCTATTAGGATTTGTATCCCAAACCTCTCATGGTGGTATACCCCTTGAAGTCGGGCAATGCTCCTCCAACACCTGAACCTGTACTCGGTTCGAACTTCATCTTCTCCATGATCATAGCCACTTTAGGATCCATCCACTCCTCAAAGGTTGCCAACACTTGGAACATCGTGAAAGGTTGTATCTCCAAGGCGGCCACTACATTGTCTACCTCAGCTTTGATAGTGCTAATCTCTCCCCCATACGAAAACTTGATGACCTGATGCAGAGTAGAGGGCACGCCCCCAAGCTTGTGAAACCATGGTCTTCCCAATAGCAAAGAAAAAGTGGTCGGGATATCAAGCACTGTGAACTCAACCTCATCCTCAATTGGGCCCACTTTGACCACTACGGAAAAAGTACCCTCAACTCCTCGCTTGCTATCATCATATTCCTTGATAGTCATATTGGAGGAACTCAGATATGTCGTCTTCATACCCAACCTCGACAAGATCTTCAAAAGGCACACATTGATAGATGAGCCATCATCCATCATTACATAAGATGTCTTCTTGCCCCTCACTTCAACTCTTATGAATAGTGGTCTATTGTGATTCCTTCCCTCCACAGGAATTTCCTCTTCAGAAAATGTTATCACCTGCAAAGCTTCCTTCTGCACCGATCTTACAAATATTGTAGGGTTGGCATCTTCCGACACTATTATCTTGCTCAAGGCTTCAACCATGGCACACATATGCTCCTGCGATGCACACAACAACTCCCAAATGCTCACTTGTGCTCGTGTCTTCTTCAACTGACGCAGCACCACATCTCCTTCAGCATTATCTATGTTCTCTGCCACTTCTCTTCCTTCTGCCAACACTTCCTTCCCTTTCTCCTCTGTATCATGTAAAAAGCCCACTATGCATCATTCATTTCATCTCCTCTTCATCACTGCTTGAGAAGTCCTCCTAGAAATTCTTCCCTTGCTCTGTTTCATCCTCACTATTGCTGTCCCAAATCCATAGGCAAAAGGCTTGGTGGTCAAAGGTTTGGAGGATAAGGTTTTCAGGTAGGCCGGAGCTAATCATGTAGGTAGGTAGCGGGACAAAGTGATAGTTAGATATGGGGGTTTCTGTGTGTATTGGTTTTTTCTTTTTCTTGGTCGGGTATCTTGTGGGAGTCGATGAGGTCTTGGATTTCTTGTCTGAGGTAGGCGCAGTTGTCGGTGTCATGGCCTTTTTGCTGGTGGTAATGGCAATATAGGTTCATATTGAGATGTGGTGGTGGAGGATTGGGAAGTGGTCTAGCTTCTAATTTGAGGAGTCCTTGTCTCTTCAACTTCTCAAGCACTTTAGACAAAGGCTTAACTAGGTTAGAAAAATGTCTGTTTCTGATGGTAGCAGCCTCAGCAGAAACGGGCTTGGTTCTTGATGGTCATCCTATTTAGGCTGTAAAACTTCCTATTCTCAGCTTCTTCTTCCTCAATGTCCATGACAGTCTCCCTCAGTTGTCGAAAATCACCAATCATAGAGGTCATCCTCCTCAGCTTGTCACAAATAAAGGGCTTGGAGCCCTTGATGATCATCTTAATCTGGTCCTTCTCCGAGGGTCGAGTCTGCATCTTCAGAAGTTGGCTTCTCTAGCGGTCTACATAATCCTTGAAGCTCTCATCCGGTTTCTGTTTGGTATGCTCTAAGTCACGAAGTGACAAGTCGATCTCCAGATCTGTGACATACTGATTCAGAAAGGCATCTGCCAATGCCCTCCAATCATCTTTGACTTTCCTCTCAAGACCGTGATATCATACCACGGGTGCCCCTCAAATGACATCCCGAACATCTTCTGAACCTGACGCTTCGAAATACCCACTAAACTCATCACAAAAACATATTGTCAGAGATGGACCCTCGGATCCCCATTCCCGTGGAGCTTGGCTATGTCATACATCTTGAACTGAGCCGGCAGCTGCTCCTCAAAAGTCATTGCCTCATAATCTAGCAAAACTTCATGCTTACCCCTCATCTTGCGGGTAACTGACTCTACCTGATCCTTGAGTTTCTGCAACTCTGTCTGAGACCCTGCTATCCTTCCCACGGCATACTCAGCCATGTCGTCATCAAAAATAAGGATTTCATCACTCAACCTGTTCGGAGGTTCCTTACGCCTCTCATTCTCAGAGCCTCTCCCAGCGTGGGGCACAGCCGTACTGGCTATAGTGGTGGTTAAAGCTTGCAACTGCTTGGTAACCTTAGTGAGACTAGTCTCCAGCTGATCAATACGAGATCCCTCGTTAATTGACTCGCTCATGTTGGCTAGTGGTCTTTTGATGAGTCTTTCTTCTTCCCTAACCCAATGGGTATCTATGGTGGCTTTTAAAACTTTTAGTCAGCATGTATGCTTGCAATGCATGGAATATACAATCCCGTTAAAGTTTTCATACAAGTTGGCCCATTATCATTTTAAAGCATTCAACCATATTATTGTAAGGTGCAAACTTATCCCAGTTGAAAAAGGCCCAACAGGTTTACACTTTCGCGATAACGTGGCTGAATAACTTCAAATGATACGGGGCCCAAAAATAAAGTGGCCCATCGGTATTTTAGAAGCTTTTGGCCCAATTGTCATAAGGCACGAACTCGTCCTAGTTTAAATGGCCCAACAAGTCCACAGCTCATGACGAAAGGTCCAACTGAATCCAAATGATGATAGTCCCAAACACAAGCATAAATGGATGGTTTCTATTGGTCATACAACTATGGTTCATATGTGGGTTTATATGAGTGTAGACAAATGCTCCTGCTAGCGAAGGATTGCCCACAACTAGGTCTCCCCACTCAAGGGTTCGAGCGACCAAGTGATCACAACTTTTTTATACCCTTATGTGAATAACTGTCAAATGGATTTCCTATTGAAGATTCCCCGGAGGGAGGGTGGAGCGAACTCTCTTAAATACCCAAGTCTCCTAGGCTCTTATCGCTTTGGTGACAGGAATAAACAATAGATCCTCCAAATTAGTCCATCATGGTAAGCTTCGAGTAAATGATTATCTAGGTGCCTTCACAGCTTTTCCTCTCAGTTATAGAAAGGTAGTGAATGAAGGAAGACACCAAACCATTACCTAGCTCTAATAAGGCCTTTTGTTAAACCTCTTGGACCCAACCCACTTGCAGACACAGTTAACTAAATCGAAAATCACAAACATTACAATACATTATTTCAGGGCCAATTCTCTATCCCCAGTGGAGTCGCCAAATTATAGGACACATAAATCGGCGATGCTGTTCCAGGCTCACGGCCCGGTCGGGAGTACGGAGTAGCTCGCGGGGGACTAAATCGGAGAATAAAATGGAGTCGCCACCCAGTGTGAACTGGGAAATGATTTAAGGCCGTACTCACCCCTCGCAAGTGAAGATCTCAAACCGTTGGTGTGGGTTGCGGGGTTTTTGGGCCGAGGATAAATTTTAAAATAGAGGTCCAACGAGCGAACCCGAAGCTAAGCAAACGAAGGTCCAACAAGGTATTGATTTCTAAATTTTCCCTTCTGACGTCAGTTTCCCGTGACTTCTTTAACTTATCGGGTGGTGCCTCCATACGAGGCTCACCATCGGGACTTATATGTAAAAATAAAGTGCCTACAAGGGAATGATTTGTTATTATAAAGTTATATCAATGCTGATTAGGGTGGAGATTTGGAAGAAAGAAAATCCCTCTAGATTTATTATTTTACTGAACAATAGTGCCATATCGTGGAGTATTAAGAAAAAATCTTGCATAGCCTTATCCACAATGAAGGCTGAATTTATGACATTTTCATTTGTAGTATAAGAAGTTGTCTGGTTGAAAAGATTCATGGACTATTTGGGTGTTATAAATGATACTTCTAGTCCAGTATTCAACTGTGATAGTGAAATAGCAATAGCTTATACAAAAGAACAAAAATTGCATATAAAACCAAAAATATAGATACTAAATATAACTTTGTAAAAGACATAGTTGTCCGAAAGAGGTAAACATGAAGTACATTTTACGCGAGAGATAATAGCAGATCCATTGACAAAGCCCGATCCTAAAGATGTCTTCGCTAGACACGTAAAATCTTAGGGATTACGTAGATGTTAATGTATTTATATTTCGTGATGTATTAATTTTCCTAACAATATTTACTAATGTTAATACTCATTGATATTTGTGTTCAATACATACATGTTAATATATTAATATATGTAACACATTATACCATTTGTTGGTATGAGAAGTATGTCGAACAAATGAATGAATGACCCTATCACATAAGCAAACGCCTTTATTAATTTGTGATGATAGAAGATGAGATAGATTTTCAATCTTATTATCTGAGTGAAAATTTAGAAGATCTCAAGATTTAAAAAAATCAAGAAATATCGTCATCTTAGTAAATAAATTTTACGAGGTCTCTTTCTTTGTGATAGAACCTAAGGTGAATCAGTTTGTTTCAATTTTTGGTCTTAATGTCACAGGTGAGTTAGACATTGTGATTGTCTAAACTATCATCTGTATGATGTTTTTTTAAGACATACCCTCCTTGGGAAATGAGAGAATACCATAATATATATTTTCATACCATGTGTACAATTGCTATTAATAAGAGTAATACAAGTAAAGATATCATTCTTGATATTGTGTGAGAGCCTTGAGATTATGTTAATCTCATGTTGTACTGTTTAGACTTTTTTTTTCTATTTTTCAAACTTTGATTCGATGATCGCTATCTTGGAGTGTTACTATAAGATCATGAAAGATTCGATATAGTAAAACATCTCTGGACAAGCAAATCGAATGAAGGATGAGAGATTCAAAAAAAGAGAAAAATAATTATATGAATAATATTGCATTAACTTGTATTCAATGGTATACCAATTATGTTATTCTACGTTATCAAACATGATTGTGAATGTAAACTATGCAAAAATTAAAAGAGATTATGAGAGATTAGATGTGATAAATGATCGAGGATAATGCATATTTTTCAGAATGAGCTTTCATATTCGAGAAGCTATATACTTCAAACAGATGTATAGTAAATGAGCTCTCGAGGTATGCTAGTCGCGCGACAAAATGATTTGTGTGAATTGTTCTTGTAGAAATTATGAAATTTATTGTGTCCATCATGCGTGAGTGGGAGATATTGGTGGATGGATCTAAGTCACCTATTATGGGCCAATCCGTACCCAGTCCAATATCAAAGGAAGTTAAAACTTCCCTTGATGATTTTGAGGCATAAATGAGAAGCTAATAAACTTTCCATGCAACCATCCTTTAGATTCCTTTAAGATGACAACAAATAAAAATGATGAAAGTAGTAGACTTCAAATTATAAAATCTCTACAAAATAAGTATTATGTTGTAATTTTATATGATTTGGATCATTTATTATGTGATCAAATTAATGATTAGTAATACATGTTAGATTTGTTTTTCTTAGGATTTTGATTAATTTCCTATAAATTTTGAATATGGATTTGTTTTATAAATATTTAAAAAATTCGTATATCACATTTCGTCTTACCTGAGCGATAGGAAGTTATTATCCATCATAAAGCTTATGTATTATAATGATTCTAAAATTTTTAATACGGGTATTATTATCTTTTCACCTAAAAGTCTTTGGTCAAATTTTGAATTTTCAAATTATGGGTCAATTGATAGGATTTTTATTAATTTGATTTAATTTTTATTTGACGTAAAGGCCATGGATTTGACTGAAATTTTCATGCTTTTTAGAAAAGTTTCTTCTCTCTCTTACACACAAAAGGTGAGCCCCTTTTTTTTTTGCTTTCATTTTTCTTCTTCAAATGATTGGTGAGAGAGATATCCGGCTAGTGGAGTCATTTTTTGTTTATTTAAATTGGTATATGTGGAGCCTTGTGGCCCACGTTTTGGTTATTATTTAGCCTGTTGCGACACTTATTTGTGGGGAGCCCCGTTTTGGCCCATGTTATTGACCTCGGTTGACCTATTGTGGCAATTATTATGCACCCTCGAGTGGCACTATTTGGACGGTGATGACTCATCTCTGTGTGGGAGTCCTGAACCTCGTAGGGTTTGTTTATTATTGTCTCATTGTGGCATTTGATCTTAAAGAGCCTTTCGTGACATATGATCATGTTTGTTATGTGGCCCCGTTGTGGCACATTGAATATTCACGGCTCCTATTTGAGGTGACCAGTTATGTGGCCCCATATAGTACATTGTTTATTTACAGCTCCAGTATTGAGAGTCTGATTACGCAGCCCCGTGTGACATTTCACTCACACATTTTTATTTAAATGATTAATGTTGTTGAGGATGTATATTTTATTTATATTGATAAAATGTATAAATTATAGTTATTTCTTAACTCGCATCCTAGATATTGTTTTATTGGGCATATAAATGTATATATCTTACTAACCATGCATGATTTTTCTAAAAACAATTAAGGTGAGTACATTAATCCCTAATGAGTACATGGTTTCGCTCACCCCTCAACTTAACATTTTAGATTAGACCATGGAGCTTCGGAGCTTGAAGGTGCATTATGGGTTTTGGAGCTTCGGAGAGCGAGGAGTGAGTTTGATTCCTCGAGAATGTTCAGATCGTGTTGAGTACTTTTCTTCATTTTGAAAATGCCAGTGCATTCTTGGAGGTAATTGACTTGTATTTGAAATTATCAGACTATGTAGTTATTTATGTGATGCATTGCATAGTCGGACCATTATTTGAATTTTAATTATCTATTTCACGACATGTGTTTACATTTAAACTGTGAGATTGTTTTGGATATTTTTCATATGATTTTATATTTTCTTCTATTTTAAAGTCCCCGTGACATGTTTTGAAATTTTACATTTTGGTTCCTTTTTGACCAAGTCATTTTTTGTTTTTCTGACTGTTTTATGCTGACTTTTTGACCATTTGACTGGTCTTTGAATCAACTTTTTTTTTTATTTATTTACCCAGTTGTCATTGGCCTCGATTTTGGGTCATCACATGTATAAACTTTTGATAAATGTTTTACTGTAAACATTAGAGGAAAAAAGTATATTTCCATGGAACTTTCATGTTTCTTATTTTAAGAGATAATTAAGCTATGGATCTTCATGTACATTGCCCCATAGGCCAAACTCACAAAGCTTAAGACACAAATTAAATTAAATTAAACCTGATTATAAATTTTCAATCGTATCTGAACAGTTAAAGAATTAGATAAAGCCCACAAATAAAATTGAAATTGAAATTGAAATGATTGTATATTAAGAGAGAATCTCCTTACCTTCCAAGCCACTTCATTAAAGTTGGTAGCAGAAGAAGATTCCCAGCGCTTAAGCTCCTTTATTGTTCTTTTTTGGGTGTATTTTAGCTTTAAGCTTTGAGGTTGTGTATGTTCCCTTAATTTTGAGTCGTAGAATTGCAACTAAGATATTCCTTATTCAGAGGCAAATATTTATTCTAATCTTTATTGTCAATGTTTTTCTGCAGATTAAATATTCTCTTTCTTTTTAATTTCTCTCAATATTCTCCCTAGAATTTGGATTTTGTGCTACTTTATTAAGTTATTCATAATCTTTTACTATGAATATTTTAATTAATAATAATATATGATTAAAATTCAATAATATTTAAATTATTATTTAATAATTATCTATCATAATTTATAAAAAAAAATCAATATAAATTTTAATTCATCATCGATTCGAAATCTCTCCCTCTAAATTACAGTCAAATTTAGAACAATTACGCAACTTTTGAAACCCTAAAGTGGCATGCATTGTGGATTGATGCTAAGCACCCACCTGAATATGTCCTTTCTCTCTTTCCAATGTAGAAGTGATAAAAAAAAAATATTAACAATTAATGCCTTGTATATGCTCCATTCTACCTTGTCAGAAAGATTTATGTGAAACAGTTGTATAAATAATGTGGTTCATCTGTTTATTAATATTTTATCATTTAAAATATTGATTAATATATATCAAGTATTTATTGGGAGGGTCTATTAAATTTGCCTAATATAAGTTTCTCTCTTTGTATACTAAACATGACATGATTAGTTGATCCTAACCCTAGAATCAGTCCATTCCTTGTTTATGTGTCCTGCCATAGTTTCTGACACAATTTATCATCATTTAATCTTTTGATCACATAATTCTGAATGCATGATTAATTATACAAGGTACCCATTAACCTTCAAAGATGACACAGTGTTAATAGAGTTTTAGTTTTGAAGTGGGAGAAGCATCAAATAGGTCTAGCTAACAGCTAGGGGTCATATGTAAATTGCCAACAAAGAAAAGATGAAAGAAGGGGGAAAAAAGTACAACAGCAAGAAGAAGAATCATCTTTTGTTTTAGTGATTTGATTTCGTACAAAGACTATACTAAACCAGGCCATAAGCACATGATCCTTCAAGTGTCAGAAGCCTTGATTCCTTCTTTCACCTCTCTCTCTCGCCATCTAATTTTTAGCTTTTAGCTTTTTTGTGGCATTGTTCTTTGCAAGAAGTTACCATCCCTCTTTATCCCTCCATCTTTTTCTTTTCATCCCCCAACTTTATTCTCTCGAACTCACCTAAAAAAGAAGTGATCCTCCCCTCAATCCTTCTTGTGTTCACAAACCAACATCTCCTCCCTTTCCTCACTCTCTCTCTCTTTGAAGCTCAAACCTATAGAGGCCACACAAAATCTTTTGTTCTTGTCTGTTCCCGCATACTTTATTCTTATTTCTTTTTCATAGCATGAACGTCAAAGACAGCAGTTATTATTAAGAAGAGAGAGTTATATTTTGTTGCTATTCATTGATTATTATATGTCTAAATTGATCACCATGACATCTTCAGAACTAAGCTTAGATTGCAAACCACAAAGCTATTCTATGCTCTTAAAATCTTTTGGAGAACATGCTGATCAGACTCAAAATCTTGAGGAGGTTCTTGCTCGTCTTGAGGAAGAACGGTTCAAGATCGATGGATTGAAGCGCGAGCTGCCACTTTGCATGGAACTTCTCACCAATGGTAATGTATTTGTATTACTCAATCCTAATTGTATCTTGATGAATTATTCAAGCTAGAATCGTATATAATATAAAGAAATTGTTTTTTATTGACCCTATTATTGGATATTTATGTTCTATGCTTTGTGACTTTCAGTTTCAAAAGTTTTTCTTTAATTTTATCTGCTTTCTCATTTTTTTAGAAGCGAGTGATTGCTTTCTGTTAGTCCCACCTCTTTGAATTCAAAAGAACTAAAGCCATTAGCATGAAAATTTTCAAAAGACTAATGACTAGATGTACTTTCCATTTTTAATTCCACAGCTGTGGAGGTTTCAAGGCAGCAACTACTAGCTTACAGAGCAAATCAAGGGCCAAGGCCAATTCTTGAAGAGTTCATACCTATCAAGTATTCAAGCTTTGAAAATTCAGAGACCAAATCTCAAAATATCTCTGACAAGGCAAACTGGATGACCACTGCCCAATTATGGAGCCAAACAGGGAATAACGAAACAAAACCACAAAACAATATAGCATCCCCTGAAGAAACTGATCGTGTGGGATTCAATGTTATTAGTCCGAAGCTGTCCTTGGATACCAAACAGAGAAATGGAGGAGCTTTTCTCCCATTCTCAAAAGAAAGAAACTCTTGCGTCCCAACTCCAACTTTCCGGGCTCTCCCCGATCTGGCTCTTGCCTCTGCTGGTAGAGAAATGGATCAAGATCCTGAAAATGAAAATGGAAGTAGAGAAAATCTTGGTAATAATAAGATTATCAATGGTGCCGAAGCAGCTGCGATTCATGAACAAATAAAAGGTAATTCAACAGAAGGGCAATCAAATTCCAACAACACGAATAATAATAACAATAATAATACTCATAGGAAAGCAAGAAGGTGTTGGTCGCCAGACTTGCACCGCCGATTTGTCAATGCTCTTCAGATGCTTGGTGGCTCTCAAGGTAAATAACCTAACCAAAATTGTTTTTTCTTTGAACAATGATAGACATACATAAATTCTTACTAACAATTTCTACACCCCTCTCACTGTAGCTACAGTGATGCTACAGTAATTACTGTAGCTACAGTGAGAGAGGTGTAGAAATTATTAGTAAGAATTTATGTAAAACAAAAATGATAGACATACATAAATTCTTACTAACAATTTCTACACCTCTCTCACTGTAGCTACAGTAGCTACAGTGAGAGAGGTGTAGAAATTGTTAGTAAGAATTTATGTATGTCTAGCATTTTTGTTTTTCTTTTATTAGTTTCTCGATGATAATGATAGTCATAATCATTATCGTAAAATATTTGGCTGCAAACAGTGGCCACACCAAAGCAAATAAGAGAACTGATGAAGGTTGACGGTTTGACCAATGATGAAGTTAAAAGCCATTTGCAGGTAACTTGTTTTTCTGTTTTTATTGATTTACCTTAAATAATAATGTTAATGCTTCATGTTGAATTAATCGCTTTTTACTCTCAAAATTATTCTTACATTTATTTCCTATCATATAAAATCCAATTCACATTTTTTATGTAATCAATTTTTATGGTAAAATTTATCATCGAAATTTGATATTGAATCACAATTCTTATCATTAATTTTTTTGTGTAAGTAAATTAAACTACATACATAATATATTTTAATAGCTAATTAAATTTTTAAAATTTTTATTAATATATATTTTTGTATGATTCAATCTACTTTATTCATTTTATTAAATTATTTAATTCAAAATTTTTTGTAACATGTAAATACATGTTATAAAAATGTAAATTATTAAGCTTCATAATTTTTATTTAGATATTAAACAAAGAAAAGAAAGCAAAATATCATTAAAAAGAGAAAGACTTGTGTGTGTGACAGACATACGGATGACGTAATATGCCCGTATATTAATATTTTGATATATATATATTTGAAATTAACCAATAAAAATGAAGAGAGGAAATTATTGAATAATATATGTCATATATTCATTATGTCCCATATACTTTTTTTGTGCATTTACACCACATCCATTCAGTAACATTCATGGCTGTTAAAAAAATAATGATGCAACTCTCTTTCACTTGTGTGGGATATGCATATGGATGAATTGGTACGACCAGCCACTAATAATTTAATAAGTATACATTAAATTTATAATTAACTAATAATAATGGAGAAAAAATTTATTAATTAACACATGATATATGCTAATTAGATGATCCCATAAAACATATTTCATATAAGTTTTTTTCGTGTTTCACACTAGTAAGAGGTGCAACATATTTTGTCCTGCTCCTAAAACTGACAAGGTACAACCAAATTATATAAGGCATGTTCAGTAAAATTTTTGGTAAAAGTCTCGTGATTTTTTATCCCATTTTTGGGTACTTGTAGAAATACAGACTGCACACAAGGCGACCAAGTCCAAGTCCACAAGTAGCCGGAGCACCGGCACCACAGCTGGTGGTTCTCGGTGGCATCTGGGTCCCATCGGAGTACGCCAATGCAGCAGCTGGAGCCCACAGTGGGCACCCTACTCTCTATCACCACCCATCTCTACATACACCACCTCACTTCTGTGCTGCATCACCTGCGCCACAAGATTTTTACACATCAGCACCACCACAAGCAGTACCACCTATGCCGCCAGCTCACCACCAGTTGCATCTCCACAACCAAATCCAAGTGTACAAGGTCACGTCACAGGGCCACGGCTCACGGGAATCTGACATTAGGGGCCCTGGAGATCGCTCAGAGAGCATAGAAGATGGCAAGTCGGAGAGCAGCAGCTGGAGAGGTGAGAGTGGTGAGAATGGTGTTGGAGAGAGAAAAGGGTTGGCTGCTCTGAGAGAAGATGGCGAGGATAGTAATGTCAGTGAGATTACTCTCAAGTTCTAATGGCTTATCGGATTAGGATTAGGGTTAGGATTAGAGTTTTTAATTCTTATCCTTTTTTATATTTAATTATTATAATTTTAAATGCTCATGTTAAATATCCAGAGAGGGTAAAAAGGACACAAGGGTAAACTAAAGTGAGTGTTTGTTTTGTTTCTACGTATTCCTTCTGTTCATCATTTCGTGTCCTAAATCGAAAAAGATTGAAAATTGGATTTTATGGTTTTTTGGCGTTTTCTGATTTATTCTTTCATTTAACTTTTTGCTCATATGGACATATTTACCCTTTAATTTGTAAACAATACTGCCTTTGCACTAAACTTGGATTCCCCGTTTCAATGGAACGACTCAGCATCACATAGCATATGCAATATTCAGGGATGGATCCACTATATAATTGTATCTAAGATTATATATGTCACGGTCCCTTCCCTAGAGTGAGCCAAATCCTAAAAAAGAGTTCGCGGACTTCTTTAGCTCAACATTCTATATGCCATACAAGACAAATAAATATGCGTAAATAGTACATCTTAAATTACAAATTTAGATCTTAAAAATATATAAATGATGACTTAAATGTCTGAACCAACCCAAAAAAATTAAATGTGGCACGTGGATCAAAATTTGGTACTGTTACTGCTGTGCTGGCGGACTACCTGAAATGTTTGGGAAAAGAGGAGTGAGCTTAAAGAGCTCAGCAAATAAAACACTCATACTCCCAACATGACTTCACCAACAAAATAAGGATATATATATATATATAATTTATGAAAATAACATATATTATAATAGCATATCAAGCAATCATCCCACAACAATACAAACACCCATCAAACATGGTTGCTAATCCGGGTCCAGTATAACAGTAGATTCAAACCAATGAGAGAGTCTCTCACATACCCCCAAGGTTTCCCATCATATCATCTCGCAAAATATGTGTGAGTGGGTTAAACCCAATGAGAGAGTCCCTCTCATATCCTCAAGGTTTTTCACCATATAATCTCGTAAAATATTTCATCACATCTCATCTCATCTCCGACTACTATTATACAAAACCCGGTAGTGTAATACAACAACACGCATCATCCAATACAATCACATCTCACATACAATCTATCAATTCCATCTCAACAAATTCATATTTATCATACTTTCAATTAATCAATGTGTATGTGTGTGTGTCTATATATATATATATATATATATATATATATAATATACCAATGCATATAAATATATGGACTTTCACAATAATCATCAATCAACAAACAATTATGTTAAGGGAATCATCATGCATTGTACTTACCTCTATCTACGCAAAAGTCCTTAATATGCCTATATCCTCGCTAAGAATTTGAAAAATATAAAATTACGATCAGGCCCCTTAATTTTTCTTAAATTATGATTTTATCCCTAAACTTTTTAAATTTCTATTTTAGCCCCTAAACTTTTCTAATAAGTCCAAATAGTCCTAAAACTCTTAAATATTACTTATTAACCCCTGAAAACCAGAATTTACAGAATTACCCTCTAACTCATGCAAATATACAATTAAGTCTAATACTTTCAAATTCTACCATTTACACCCCAAAACGGTAATAATCACGTACCGAGCTCCAACTACCTCCAAATCTCTCAATGATGGTGGTGGTAGGGGCTGAAACATGACGGTTATCGACGATCGATTAAACACCGATAACTACCGTATTTAGTTCGTTTTTCAACAACTGAAGGTCCGATTCGGGCAAACAAAGTGTCCAACTCACGTATCTCGATGAGGGAAAGATTTTGGTCTGGGAGGTGTCATTCACGCACAGTGGCGCGCGGAGCATGTGGTAATGACAGCAAACGGCGCATGGGGCGCTTGAGGGCTAGTGGCTTGGAATCACGGTGGCGGTTCGGTGGTGTTGGATTCATCTCGTCGAGGTGATTCTTCAAATGTGGTCACTTGTTGGAAACAGAGATAAGATGATGTCGAAAAGTCCCTTTCTCTCTCTGTCCATAAATTTTCTCTCTCTAAGAATGCTCCCTAAATTGCTCTCGATTTCTCTCTCTAAAACTCTCTAAAATTGCTCACAATTCTCTCTAGAAAAGTAATCAAGGCAGCCTAACTCTCTCCACTCTTATGGAATTTTTTTAAAAAAAAACAAAGGTGTGATGAGTTGGATGTTAGTAGGGTTAAGAGGTGTGTGTGGTGGTTATGTTAATACTTTCATAATTGAAAGAAAATAATGCAAGATGTTACAATCTATTCTCCTTACAAAAATTTCGTCCTCGGAATTTCTTAATCTTCAAACAGCACTAGGTATTTTTCTCTCATATCCAGTTCCATTTCCCAAGTCGCCTCCTGAATGTGATGATTAGACCACATGACCTTCACAAAAGGATTACGTCTGGATCTCAACTCTTGAACCTTTCGATCTACGATCTTCACGGGCTTTTCTACATAAGTCGGGTTCTCTCTCAACTCCACCGATTTGTTGGACAATTATGACCAATAGCGTCACTATTTGTACAGATCATGGTGTTGTTATACAAATTAACTATGTGACAAAGGAGATTGCACTCTTATCATTTGTGATTAGATAACCTAGATGTATAAATGATATGAGGTCCTTATGATTTGTTCCTGGATTGAGAATGATATGAGACAGTATCAGTCCACGAAGGATAAATCATTAAATATCCCTAGTCAGAGTATTATCGAGATTAGACATCGATTAATACGTAAAAGACTAGTATTACACTTATGCGCGTTATGAGGGCATCACGACATAGTTCTCATATATTTGGGTATAGGATACTCATGCAAGTGTAATAGGAGGTTGTGTTTCACCGATGGTTTGGGAAACAGCTTCGCTCTGGATAGACCCCCTCGGAATTTCATTGATAGTATGACTATGTGTCTATGGAAGTCCGAAATCAGGGTAGGTGTATTTGGTCTTAACTTGAGACTTGCACCGCTAATACTTGCGACAATCAATATACTTTGGTTTTGGTCGTCTAGGGCTTTAACTGGTTTCTGTGTATGCCTCTTCTGGGTATATCGAGAATCGCAGTGTGTTGGGTGTGATGTCGTGACGGAAGTATCACTTCAGTCATAGTGGAGATGATGATCGCGCAGAGATACAGAACTGGTTCTCTAACAAGGTTGCAACCGTTGGGATAATATGGCTTGGTCATGATTATTCGATAATAAGAGACTAGTTGCTTGTCATCCGATATATGCTTCATACGGGGCAGACACTGTACCAGCCCTAGGCCTCGCATGTGATCATCTGATACTGGATCGATATACGCAATACTACGTATACTACGCCTGATACAGATCATTTAATCCTGTAAGGATGTTTCTGGAGAATTGGGTAGGCATGACACTTTGCTAGAAGCCAACCTTGTCTTGTAAATCGGTAAAACGTAGTACTTGGTACGTACGTGTTTGGATAGTCCGACGACCGAATTTACTGCCAACATATCCGGAGATCTCATAGGTCGCTTCCCGAAGATTCACCGATGACGTATGACTCACACTTTAATTAATCTAGGATTAATTAGAAGAGAGAGAAAATTAATCTAAGATTAATTGCGGAGATATTTTATCTGGGGTAAAATATCATTAAAAGAGAGATAACAATTAAATTGAAATTAATCGGTTGTAATAATATATTCGATATATTAAATGAAATTGGATTTCGACGCAAAATTGAAATTAGATTTTAATTCGGGCGAACAAATTAATTTGGAATTAATTCGTTAGCGACGTGAATAGTAATTATGCTAGGCATGATTATTTAATTAAATTAGATTTAATTACGACGCAATGTAAAATTCGTTAATTTGGAATTAACGAACCTGAGCCCAAGATTATTTGCGAGCGCATTCGTATTTTGAATTCGAGTGCAGCACGCAAGTCAAATCAAGCATCAAATCATTAGTCACATCAAGCGTCAAATCGCTAGTCACTTCAAGCGTCAAATCACTTGTAACTTTGAGTGATCTGACTTGACAACTTGAGTGATGTGACTTGACACTTAAATGATGTGAATAGTGATGTGGTAGTTGGAAGGCATTTAATTATTTTTTACCTTTGACTTTTGTAATGCAAATTTGGTATATGATTTTAGAAATCAATTACCAAAAACACTTACACATTTATCTCTCTCTCTCCTCCTATTCTTCTTCCTCTCATTCTCGCCCATAGTGGGCAGTTTTTCTGGTTTGCTCACTACCGTGAGCAGTGAGAGAAGAAATGTCTTGATTTTGTGGCAAAATCGGGAGTGCTAGCACACTACGAAGTCATACGAAGGTGATAGGGAAGTCTACCCATGAGCCGGGAACCATCTGACAAAGCTGGGAGCTTGGATTCTTGAGATGATGGCCGAAAATGGAGCCCAATAGCAGCTCACTGCCGTGAGCAGTCCAATGGGCAGAAAATATTTTTGTTGCCTCGCGCGTCGCTCAACCGATTGATGTGAGTATTCCGCAACTCCCTCGTTGTATTTGCACATGTATTTCTTGCTTTATATTCGATCATTGGGACCGTAGAAACTCCAACAATGGTATCAGAGCTTCTAAAAGCATGAAATATGATTATGGCTTAAAATTTGGGTAAAATAATTTTGAGCATGATTTTATGAAATTGGATGAATGAATATGCTTAAATGTGTTTTAATTGTTGATTGATTGGATCAATTTGATTAAATAATGTTTGGAACATTTTTGCCCAAATTGGTATGCTTGGCCGAATACCACTTGAACCCTAATGTCTTGGATTTTTGATTTTTTATCATTGGATGTGTTGGAAATTAATCGGGAATGTGGATTTAATGTTGATTTGGATTTAATCGGATTGAATTTGAATCGGACATAAAATGTCCTCCTTGGCCGAGACTTGATGAGCATGTTTGGGTTTGATTTTTTGATGAAATATGTTGGACATGTTTTGTTGATGATGAGCATGATTAGTTGTATAGATTGATGATTCGGAAATGTTGATTTATGTGATTAATCATGTTATACACTTTTGTTTAATTAAATAAGAAATTGGATTTTTGGAATTTAATTAAATTGGGCCTAATTTTGGAAATTGGACTTTTAAAGTTGTAAATGGGCTTATTGGGCTTGGTTGTACTAAGTTGGGTTTAGGCTAAATTGGTTGGATCCAATTGGGCCCAAAACCGCCTTCGTTAAGCCCAAATGCGACTAATGGACCTTTTAACGTTAATTGGACCTAATGGGCCTAAATTGGTTTCAAAGGCATATAAGGGTGATTCCTTTAAATGGGCTTTAGTCTTTGGGTTTGACCCATGTTGACCAAAAGCCCATGCCTTGAGAAATTAATTGAAAGCCCATTGGACTTTAATTAAATTAACGTTGGACGTTAATCGGACTTTGAGACCCGTAACGATTAAATTTGGAATTTAAGTTGTAAAGGTTCGTTAATAATGTGTAGTGTTTAATTTGGAATTAAATAATGAATTGGTATTAAATACAAATTGAATTGGATTTAATTATATAGTTTAATTTAATTTGAGAATTCGTACTTTGAGTACTTATTCGCAAAACGAGTTTGACTCGCACAAAATCAAATCGTTGTTTGAACATTGGATGATCATTAATTATCAGATTAATTAATTTGATTAGATTGATTGATAACATGCTTGTGTGAATACATGGTTGCGATGCATGAATAATATATATCTGATGGATATTAGTTGGGTGGGGTAATTTTAGAAATTCTTGTAATAAATTTGGAATTATTAATTGGACCTGCGTGTCCAGCCTTATTACCTCCTTACTCTTTGTATTCTCTTCTCGCCTATTCCTCTCAATGTAAATGAGGTTTCTTTAGAAGTATAGTGTAACGGGTAGAAGCAATACATGTTCTAGTGGGAGAGAGAAAAGGAGAGATTTGATCTAGGATCAATGTATAAAGTATCCATCCGCATATCATTATTATTTTATTCATATGCGCTTTATTATGTGTTTAGAATGCATGTTTAAGGGTGTATGATGATGAGACCTTAACCAAGATAATAAATTGGTTGCCAATTTGCACGCGAAAAACCCTCATAAATATTAAGCGTTTTTACTTTAATTGAGTGATTCTCACTCAAGATCCAAGACTGGCATTGGCTTGTTGGCCAAAGTCAAGGCCTTTGTCCGTCGAGGATGTGTTTGAATCACGAGAGCTTTGTTCCATATTGGTGTCTTGTCCAAGTTGTGGTTTGTTGGCCAAAGTCACGACCATTTCTTGTCCATCGACATTGATTACGAAGCTTTCCATGGTCAATGGGTCGCGCTTAACTGGGATCACTAAGTTTGTTATGCCAAAGCCAAGGCTTAGTAGATTCAGAGGAAAAAAGTTAGGTAATATATTGGCATATATAAGATATATGTTTCGGACTTGGATGTCCCCATATCGGATCTAGGAATTGGATGGGATCCAATCGATCTTAGAGATCTACATAATTAATTATCATACAATTTGTTGGCCAAAGTCAAGATTGTGTGATATTTAACGGGATCCTAGCCCACTAGGAAACACGGTTTCCCGAGTACTCGACAGACGGTTAGAGGCTCACCGAAAAATAGTGGGAAACAAGTATTAAATTTGCAATATTCATTTAGTTACTTGCCATACGCGCTCAAAAAAATATCATTCGTCAACAAATTAAATGTTAGCTGGACTAATATTTAAATCATTTTTTTAATAAAATAGTTGGACTGTATTCAAACTATTCATTTATAGTTGATTTTATAATTGGATTATAGTAATCAATATAATTGAATTTAACCAATTAAATTATAGTTGATTATATAGTTAGACTATAGTGATCATTATAATAAATAGTACCTAAATCGTTGATTAATTAGTTGGACTATTAGAATCAAGATAAAAATGAAAGATTGGCATTTAAAACATAATCCTATGGAAAATGTATTTAATTGGTTTAATTTTCAAATTGGGAATAAAATTTCAGGATGGTCTTGGAATCTAATAAGTTACTTTATTTGATAAAATAACATATTAGGCCTAAGCCCAGAGTTGAGCAAATAATAGAGCATGATCTTTGGAAGATTCATGTGATGATAACATGAGTGCTTAATCCATTAAGCTTGTCGCATTAGACTCCTTAATTCCTTTATCAGAACTAAGGGTTAGATCCTTAAAGTATGATATTGAATTTGAAGGATCTTCATAAATATATACTTAGATTTTAGAAGTACTGAATTGCAATAAATAACTCTTGGAGAGTTAAAGACTATTCTCAATGAGATAAAGTCAAAGTTTGCAATAAGACAAGTAGCGCAAGACGCACCTTACTTCGATATTCTAGAAATCTGAGGCTTGGCCAAAGACTTCTGGAATATGGTAAAGGGCAAAGGCAAAATCATTATAATCTTCTAGGAAGATAAATGACATATCCCAAAATGTCTGCCTAAATTGTGGCAAACAGGATCGCGGAAGCATGACTGCCGTTTGGACAAGGCAGACATGAAGGATTTAAAGAAAGGGCAAGGCTCTGACTTTAAATATGTTTGTCAAAATTATGTTCACTACTAGTATTGAAATTGGATTTTAAATACTTAGTGTGGTACATAAATTATGTACTGATGTGCGGAATCTGCTATGATCAGAATACTGACTTCAGATGAGATTAATCTGGGAATTGGAAACGGGATGCAAGTCGCTATTTTACCGTAGATACCTAAGTTTAAGAACTACCCTTCGGGTGTGTACCTAAATTTGGAAACTGTTATAATGTAACTAGTTTGACTAGAAACATTATCTCTATATCAGTGTTCAATCCGTTGCGGATTTACCTTTATGTTCTAGAACACTAAAGTGTTTCATTATATAAAGATGATATTGAGATAAAACACATTAGATGTGAATAACAGAATTTATATCTTGAATATAAATAAATCTCGAACATATAAGATGATAAACAAATAGCTCAAACTGATTTGATCAGATGAAACTTACAAGTGGCATTGTTGTCTGGGACACAATGAAACAAGACTCGTATATCCACACTTTAGAAGAGTGGGTACTCGGACTGTTTTGATTCCAATCATATAAAGTCTACGAATCTAGTTTATTGGGTAAAGTGCCCATAACACTATTTACTTGGTAAAAGTGTAAATGCCACCGATCCGTTAGCCCTAGTTCATAGTGAATCAAGTGGGCCCATGTCTAGCTAGGCTAGAGGTGGATATGAATATTTCGTGACCTTTACGGATATGGCATCACGTTATGGTTATGTGTCTCTTTTGAAACACAAATCGGAAATTTTTAAAATTTCGACACAAAATAGACAAACAGATCGGCTAAAGTATTAAACCATCACGGTAAGACCGTAATGGAAAATACTTAAACAATAAGTTTCTAGTATACTTGAAAGAGAATAGTATTCTTTCAAATAAGGACTCCTCCCGGAACACGTCAATTTGACGGTGTGTTCGAACAGAATAAATCGAATTTTGTTGGAAATGATAAGGTTAATCATGAGTCGCTCTGAGCTACCATTTCCTTCAAAGGATAAGCATAAACAGTGGAGAACTTATTTTGAATAAGGTTCCATAATAATCTATTTGACAGATTACATATTAGATATGAACGGGAAAGAAACCGAGTTTCTCATTCCTGATTATTTGGGTACGCTGGGCATACGTTTGGATGATACCAAACTTGAACCCAAAATTGGATAAAGTGCCAATTGTAAGTTATCCGAGGGATACCAACATATAGTACTTATACAACTCACTAGAGAAAAATTGGATTGTTGTTCGCATGTGATTTTCCTAAAATGAATACCGATATGCAGTGGTAAGTGGGAGGATAGTAAAACTCGATAAAAATCGGAGTAATACTGTTCCAGGCACCGAGTCCTTAATGGAACACAAATAATTCATCAAAGATGAAACTATACCAGTAATCTTTGAATACACAAGAACCGCGTAAGTCGGAGAGAGTTAGAAAATAACCTGGGGTATGGGTTTCTGATCTCACCTCATAAAGATGTCAATCTTTTAGGGAATACCACTTGACTACGCAAGAGGAAGTGATACAAGGTATCGACTCCATATTATAGCAAAGTGCTATAAATGTCCGAAATGGATTCCATTTAAATCAACCAAGTTTGGATACTAGTTGATGTACCGTAAGGTATTATGCCTATTGGTACTATATAAGTCTTCAAGGAAGACATACATGGATGGAAACATACCAACATACTAAGCTAGGCTTGTAGCGGAAAGGTATCATTATCAACATTATGATTGATTATGATGAAACCTTTTACCTGTTGCCATGATAAATCCATTTGGATGATGCTTGCTGATGCTACATGTTTCATTTATGAAATATGGCAGCTGAACGAGAAAATCGCTTTCCTGAAAAGGAAACCTTTTGGAGGATGTTTACAACATCCTGACGATTTTGTCGTACCAAAACTAGTAAACAAGGTTTGCAGGTTATTCGATCCATGGAAGGATTGAAGCAAGCATTGAGTTCTTAGAATTACAGTTTTGATGTAATCATAATGGTTTATGATTTAATTCAAAACATAAATGATTCTTGTGTATATAAGGAGGTTAGTGGTAGCGCACTGACAGTGGCTGTCTTATAAATAATGATGCATGTCATTTCTTGGAAATGATATTCCCATAAAATAATCGGTGAAAGCTTGGCTTTCATGAAAATTCTCCGTAGAATTCTTGGGAGTAACAACCTTTATTCTAGTAATAAAGATCTACTGGGATAGATTTAAAGTTGTTGACACTCTCCGAGAACTCGTACATTGAAAAATATATGTGACCTGGTGTCTCATACGCTTTGAGCATATGGAGTCACAAACAGGCCAATCCTAGTGATGGTCACTGGATTAATGTTAAGAACATACTTAGTATCTTAGAGAATTAAGGATGTTGTCTTAAACTATGGAGAACTTGAAGTGACTGGAATCACTGCTGTAAGTTTCCTAACCGATAAAAACCGATTTTAAGTCGCAAACGGTACTATACAGTTTGAATAACGGTACAGTGAGCTGGAAATCTTCCATGCAAGATATTGTTACCGAATAAACAACAAATGCGGGTTATTGCTGCAGCTGAGGCAGCAATAGAAGCCATCTGGATCAATAATAAATCTAATTAGATTAGATATAGTTCTGTTAGCAGCTGAGCTAGGCGTCAGCACAGACTAAAGAATTAATGGTCCCATCAACGATCCAGATATATACTTAGACTATTCATCTGATTCGTTTGGATCATACATCGTGGTGATGTAATAATCGTATAAATTACATCAGACGATAATCATGCAAATTCGCTGATGAAAGCCTTTCCTCAGCAGTTTGAGCCAACTGTACATAGTTCGGGTGTTAGACACTCGAGTGACTCGCTATAGGCCAAGTGGGAGATTGTTGGACAATTATGACCCATAGCGTCACTATTTGTACAGATCATGGTGTTGTTGTACAAATTAACTATGTGACAAAGGAGATTGCGCTCTTATCATTTGTGATTAGATCACCTAGATGTATAAATGATATGAGGTCCTTATGATTTGTTCTTGGATTGAGAATGATATGAGAAAGTATCAGTCCACGAAGGATAAATCATTAAATATCCCTAGTCAGAGTATTATCGAGATTGGACATCGATGAATACGTAAAAGACTAGTATTACACTTGTGCGCGTTATGAGGGCATCACGACATAGTTCTCATATATTTGGGTATAGGATACTCATGCAAGTGTAATAGGAGGTTGTGTTTCACCGATGGTATAGGAAACAGCTTCGCTCTGGATAGACCCCCTCGAAATTTCATTGATAGTATGATTATGTGTCTATGGAAGTCCGAAATCAGGGTAGGTGTATTTGGTCTTAACCTAAGACTTGCACCACTAATACTTGCGACAATCAATATACTCTAGTTTTGGTCGTCCAGGGCTTTAACCGGTTTCTGTGTATGCCTCTTCTGGGTATATCGAGAATCGTAGTGTGTTGGGTGTGATGTCGTGACGGAAGTATCACTCCAGTCATAGTGGAGATGATGATCGCACAGGGATACAGAACTGGTTCTCTAACAAGGTTGCAACCATCGGGTTAATATGAATTGGTCATGATTATCCGATAATAAAGAGACTAGTTGCTTGTTATCCGTTATATGCTTCGTACGGGGCAGACACTGTACCAGCCCCAGGCCTCGCATGTGATCATCCGATACTGGATCGATATACGCAATACTACGTATACTACGCCTGATACAGATCATTTATTCCTGTAAGGATGTTTCTAGAGAATTGGGTAGGCATGGCGCTTTGCTATAAGACAACCTTGTCTTGTAAATAGGTAAAATAAAGTACTTGGTACGTACGTGTTCGGATAGTCCGACGACCGAATTTACTGCCAACATATCCGGAGATCTCATGGGTCGCTTCTCGAAGATTCATCGATGACATATGACTCGCACTTTAATTTATCTGGGATTAATTAGAAGAGAGAGAAAATTAATCTGGGATTAATTGCGGAGATATTTTATCTGGATAGAATATCATTAAAAGAGAGATATCGATTAATTTGAAATTAATCGGTTGTAATAATATATTCGATATATTTAATGAAATTGGATTTCGACACAGAATTGAAATTAGATTTTAATTCAGACGAACGAATTAATTTGGAATTAATTCATTAGCGACGTGAATAGTAATTATGTTAAGCATGATTATTTAATTAAATTAGATTTAATTACGACGCAACGGAGAATTCGTTAATTTGGAATTAACGAACCTGAGCCCAAGATTGTTTGCGAGCGCATTCGTATTTTGAATTCGAGTGCGGCACGCAAGTCAAATCAAGCATCAAATCATTAGTCGCATCAAGCGTCAAATCACTAGTCACTTCAAACGTCAAATCACTTGTCACTTTGAGTGATGTGACTTGACAACTTGAGTGATGTGACTTGACACTTGAATGATGTGAATAGTGATGTGGTAGTTGGAAGACATTTAATTGTTTTTTGCCTTTGACTTTTGTAATGAAAATTTGGTTTATGATTTTAGAAATCAATTACCAAAAACACTTACACATTTATCTCTCTCTCTCCTCCTATTCTTTTTCCTCTCATTCTCACCCATAGTGGGCAGTTTTTCTGGTTTGCTCACTGCCGTGAGTAGTGAGAGAAGAAATGTCTTGATTTTGTGGCAAAATCGAGAGTGCTAGCACACTACGAAGTCATACGAAGGTGATAGGGAAGTCTACCCATGAGCCGGGAATCATCTGATGAAGCTTGGAGCTTGGATTCTTGAAGATGATGGCTAAAAATGGAGCCCAACAGCAGCTCACTGCCGTAAGCAGTCCAATGGGCAGAAAATATTTTTGTTTCCTCGCGCTTCGCTCAAGCGATCGATGTGAGTATTCCGCAACTCCCTCGTTGTATTCGCACATGTATTTCTTGCTTTATATTCGATCCTTGGGACCATAGAAACTCCAACACGATTGACTCTCCAAAAATATGAGAAGGGTCTGGTACATACTTCTTCAGCACATATATATGAAACACTTTATGAATTCTGTCCAAATCTGGTGGCAATGCCAGACGATATGCCACTTTGCCCACTCTTTCAAAATCTCAAAAGGACCAATATGGCGCGGTGCCAAATTTCCCTTCCAGCCAAATCTCAAAACTCTATTCCAATGAGAGACTTTCAAAAAGACTTTATCCCTCACTTGGAACTCAAAGTCTTTCCTCCTTTTGTGGGCATAACTCTTCTGTCGAATTTTCACATCTGATAATCTAGCTCAAATCAGTCTGATTCTCTCCGATGTAATATCTACCAAGTCCGAGCCATGAATCTGTCTATCTCCAACCTCGCCCCAACAAACAAGGGTCATATATCTCCTCACATACAAAGCCTAAAATGGGGCTATGCCGATACTAGCCTGAAAGCTATTATTGTAGGCAAACTCAATCAAATGCAAATGCTCATCCCAACTCCCAGTGAATGTCAAAACACACGATCTCAGAAAATCTTCTAACGTCTAAATAATCTGCTCTGACTGGTAGTTGGTCTGAGGGTGGAATGCAGTACTCATAGAAATCTTTGATCTCATAGACATCTGGAAACTCTGCCAAAAGCAAGAAGTAAATCTGGCATCTCTGTCTGATATAATCGATAATGGTACACCATGTAATCGTACAGTCTACTCCACATATAATTTCTCTAGTTTCTCTTGTCCCCATGTAACTCGTATAGGTAGAAAATAAGCAGATTTAGACAATCAATCCATTACTACCCAAATTGCATCATAACCCTTCTGTGTCCTCGGCAGCCCCACTACGAAATCCATTACAATATTCTCCCATGGCCACTCAGGTATAGGTAGTGGCTGGAGTAATCCGGATGGATGTTGATGCTCTACTTTAACCTGCTAACAAACCAAATACCGCGATACAAACTCTGAATCTCTCTCTCTCTCTCTCTGCCACCAATAAGTCTTCTTCAGATTTTGATACATCTTAGTGCTCCCATGATGCATATTATAACGAGCATGTGGGTCTCATCCAAGATTTCATGCTTGAGCGTTCCCAAAGGTGGTACCACAACTATATCACCAAAAAGTAATACATCCATTTAACTGAATCTGAAGGTAGAAGTCTCCCCTTTTAGAATCCATGCTCTCCATTTCCCATATTGATCATCCTCACTCTAAGCTGTTTTGAGTATATCTAACAGTGTAGGTCGGACCTTCATATGTGCAAGAAGACCTTCATTGTCGGATATCTCGAAAGTCAAATGTAACGCTGCCAACTCCTCGAACATCCTCTGTTTGGCTCTTAAGAACTGTAATCTACCCACAATCTTCCTACTCAGTGCATCGGCAACAATATTGGCCATCCTTGGATGATAATTAATAGTCCAATCGTAGTCACTAAGGAATTCCATCCAACGCCTCTATCTCAAATTCAGCTTCATTTGAGTGGGAAGATATTTCAGACTCTTATGATGGGTATAAATCTCACACTTGGCACCATAAAAATAATGCCTCTACAATCGTTGCCATCTCTAGATCATGGGTGAGATAATTCTTCTTATGAGTCTTCAAGTGTCTCGAGGCATAGGCAATCACTCTCCTATGCTGCATCAGTACACATCCTAACCCTTGGTGTGACGCATCAGTATAAACAACATATCCATCAAGTCCGGATGGTAGAGTAAGTACTGGTGCAGTAGTTAATTTCTCCTTCAGAGTTTGGAAGCTCCTTTCACAATCATCGGTCCACACGAACAGTACCTTCTTTCTTGTCAGCTGAGTCATCGGATCAGTAATAATAGAAAAATCTTGAATAAACTGACGGTAGTAGCCTGAAAATCCCAGAAAACTACGAATCTATGTCACCAATCTCAATCTCTCTCATCTCATAACTGCTTCAACCTTTTGTGGATCTACATAAATACATTCTTCTGAGATAATGTGTCCCAAAATATCATTTTATCCAGCCAAAATTCACATTTCGAGATCTTGGCATAAAATTGCTCTCTCCTCAAAGTCTCAAGTACTAATCGAAGATGCTGCTCATGTTCGACCCGAGAAGGCGAATACATAACGATGTCATCAATAAACACCAGAACAAACTTAACTAGGTACGGCTGGAATACTCTATTCATCAAATCCATGAATGATGTAGGTGCATTAGTAAGTCCGAATGGCATCACTAAGAACTCATAATGCCCGTATCTCATTCGGAATACAGTCTTAGGAATATCCGTATCCTGGATCCTCATCTGATGATACCCAGACCGAAGATCGATTTTTGAAAACACCGAAGCTCTGTGAAGTTGGTCAAATAAATCATCGATACGGGACAATGGGTACCGATTCTTGACCGTTACCTTATTGAGCTAACGATAATCATACATAATCTTAAGGTGCCATCTTTCATTTTCACGAACAATACTGGTGCTCCCCAAGGTGAAACACTAGGCCAAATAAACCCTCAATCTAACAGCTCTTGTAACTTTTTTTCAGCTCTTTCATTTCTGCCGGGGCCAAACGATATGGAGTCACCAAAATAAGGGTGATACTAGGTATCATATCCATAGTGAACTCTATATCTCTACGAGACAACAAACATGGTAACTTATCGGGAAAGACATCCTGATACTTTTTCATAACTAGAATATCCACTATCAGCATTGATTTCTCATTCTCTACTGTGGTTATACTCACTAAAAACCCCTTGAACCCATGTCTAATCATTCTACAAGCCGACATGGCAGAAATGATGGGTACTATAATCCGATCACAGTCACTGACTATCTTAAACACCTCGTAATCTGATTTAAACCTCACTTCCTTGCCGCTGCAATCAATAACAGCTGTGAGCAGTTAACCAATCTATCCCTAAAATCAAACTGAAGTCATCTATCTCTAATGGGTAAAGTACAATTGATAGCTATCTCCCCTCAATCTCAACACTCAATCCTCTGAATATTGTATCTATCATGATGTCCTTCCCTGAAGGAAGACTCACAAGCAAAGGAATCTTATTGGTCTCTGGTACACTACCCATACAAGGGATACAACCAGTAGCAATAAATGAATGCGTAGAACTCGTATCAAATAAAGCTTGAACAAGTATAACTGATACCCGAATTGTGTCAGATATAGTATCACCACCATCTTGTGCCTCGTGCTCTATCATAGCGAAGACTCATCCCTATTAACACCAGGTGCAATATACGTCTAAGATGTATGTCCTCTACCATCATAAGGTCCACTCGAAGTTCCCATGCCTCTGTTCAGTTGAACCTCATCTATGGCTACCACTGGAATCTATCTCTCTACCAAGTCTCGTTGTCGGCTCAACTCCTCAAGATCCACCACTGGTGGGGAAATCTCTAGCTAAATGTCTAAATTGATGACATTCAAAACACTTATTTTCTATGGTACACTTGAAATGAGATGACATTCTTGACCACAATTATAGCATCGACGTGGGCCAGTGGGTCGAGATGCTACACTCATAATACTCCGATCAACAGATGGAAATGTGCCTCTACTATGAACCTGCTCAATCCGCCACAGAACTGTGTACCTTTGGGTGGTACCCCGCTATTACTTGGCTGTGGAGAATACTGTCTACTATTGGATCTACCTTATCTCCCCTAAAAAACCTCATCTCGCCCCCTCTTCCTGCTCTATCGAAAGGCTTCTGATGTCATTCTCGACAATCATAGCTCTGTCAACCAGTACTATATACAGCAGTTTCCTTAAAATCGATATCCTTAATCTAATTTATTGTCTGAACCCACCCTTGAATTTCTCACACTTATCATCCTCACACCGTATCAACTCTGGATAGTATGGAGATAAAGAAATCATCCATCTCACATACTCCATCACTGTCTTTGTCGGTCCATGAACCATGTGTTCGAACAGACGATGCTACTCACTCTGATAGACATATTGAAAGTACTTCTCATTAAAAACTTCCTCAAATTAATCCCGCGTGATATACTGAGGTCTCCCGGGTCCATCGGTTCTCCAAAAATCATGTGATCTCAATCTGTCTGTTAGTACTGTCTCAGTGTGCTTCCACCAGTCTCAGCTTTATCTCTCATCATAAAAGTGGCAAACCTAACCTTCTTCTGATCGGTCAAGTCCAACACGCTGAATATATGCTCAATATCACCCTTCCATTTTTCTTCTAGTAGGGGATCAACTGTGTCATGAAACCGTGGAGGCCTCAAATTAAGAAACTGATCTAGCTTACTTGTATTACCACTACTGCTCGAAGGTACATTAGTCGATGGCCCTCTGGTAACCATCTGTGCAACTACAAAACCTTCCCAATACATCTTCTAGGTGTGTTGTTGTCGGGGGAACTGAATGAGTGGCATGGGTCACATTAGGTACAACTGTAGGAACAACGTCAGATGCAACTAAATGAATAATTGTGGGGGCAGTTGTCGAAACTACTGGAGGTATTGGTCTAGAACCTTCACCAATCTCAAAAATTAGCCGAACACCAGATTAAGCTACATCTGGTATAGGAACTAGAGGCAGAGTTTGAGGTCTCTCAATACCAATACTCGACATCCTCACAAATCTTCGAGCTCTCCCTCTCCCACACTGAGTACCATACCACGACGATGTCTAGACATTTTCCTACAAACATAAAACTATATTGTTAATACTCTTTCTAATGCAATGTGTCTACATAACCTAAAACCTGGGCTCTGATAAAAAATCTATCATGACTCCGTTCCTAGAGCGGGCCCAACCATAGAAAGGGGTTTACAGAATTCTTTAGCTCGAGCATTCTATATGTCATACAAGATAAATAAATATGCACAAATAGTACATCTTAAATTATAAATTTAGAAAGTCATTGAATATCTCTCTAATAATATGATTTACAATACAAATCTTAAAAATATACAAATAATGACTTAAATATCTGGACCAACCCAAAGAAAATAAATGTGGCACGTGGATCAAAATCTGGTACTACTACTACTGTGTTGGCGGACTACCTGAAATGTTTGGGAAAATAGGAGTGAGCTTAAAGAGCTCAGTAAGTAAAACACTCATACTCTCAACATGACCTCACCAACGAAATAGGGATATATATATATATATATATATAATATATATATATATATATATATATATATATATATATATATATATATATATATATATATATGTGTGTGTGTGTGTGTGTGTGTGTGTGTGTATAATATAATATATGAAAATAACATATACCATAAAATCATCTAAAGCAATCATCCCAGAACAATACAAACATCTATCAAACATGGTTGCTAATCCAGGTCCAGTATAATAGTGGATTGAAACCAATGGGAGAGTCCATCTAATACCCCCAAGGTTTCCCACCATATCGTCTCGCAAAATATGTGTGAGAGGGTTAAAACCAATGGAAGAGTCCCTCTTATACCCCAAGGTTTTTCACCACATAATCTCGTAAAATATCTCATCACATCTCATCTCATCTCCGACCATTATTATACAAAATCTGACAGCATAATACAACAACACTCATCATTCAATACAATCACATTTCACAGCCAACCCCTGTTAGGCAATTATGACCATAACGTCACTATTTGTAAAAGACATTGTGGTTTTTGTACAAATTAACTATGTGACAATGAAAATTACATTTTATCATTTTGTAATTTGATTACTTTAATATATTAATGATAAAAGTCCTTATGATTAGTTCCGGATTATAAGATATGAGACGGTATCAATCAACAATGGTTTAATCATTAAATATCCCTAGTCGTAGAATTATCGAGACTGGACATCGATAATGCGGAATAGACTAGTATTGCACTTGTGTATGTTATGGAAGCGTAACGGCATAGTTCTCATATATTTAAGTATTGGATACTTATGCAAGTGTGATATGAGGTTGTGTTTACCGATGGTACGAAAATATCTTCGCTCTGGATAGTCTCGCGGAATCCCATTGGTAGTATGACTATGTGTCTATGGGAATCCACATCAGGGTATGTGTATTTAGTCTTAACCTGAGACTTGCATCGCTAGTACTTGCAACAATCAATACACTTTGGTTTTGGTCATCCGGGATTTTAACATGTTCTATTTACGCCTTTTCAGGGTTTATTGAGAATCGTAGTGTATTGGATGTGATGTCAAGAAGGAAGTATCACTTCAGTCATATGAAGATGATGATCACACATGGATACATAATTGGTGCTCTAATGTGTTGCAACCATCGATTACCCGATTAAAGAGACTAGTTGATTATGATCCGATTTATGCTTCGTAAGGGGCAGACACTATTCTAGCCCCAGGCCTTGCATGTGACATCCGATACTGGATCGTAATACGCAATACTACGTATGCTACGCCTGACATAGATTATATATTCCTTTAAGAATATTTATGGAGAATTAGGTAGGCACGGTGCTTTGCTAGAAGCCAACCATGTCTCGTAAATCGGTATAAATGTAGTACGAGGTACGTACGTGTTTGGATAGTCCGACACCGGATTTACTGCCAACATATCCAGGGATCTCATGGGTCGCTTCCCGAAGATTCATCGATGACGTATGATTCGAACAAAATTAATCTGGGATTAATTACGAAGAGATTTTATCTAGGATAATCTAGGATTAATTACTGAGAGATTTTATCTAGGATAAAATACTATTTGAAGAGAGAGAACGATTAATTTGGAATTAATCGATAAAATAATATATATTCGATATATTAAACAAAATTAGATTTCGACGCGGAATTAAAATTGGATTTTAATTCGGACAAATGAATTAATTTAGAATTAATTCGCTAGCGATGTGAATAGTAATTTTGTTAGACATAATTATTTAATTAAATTTGATTTAATTACATCGCAACGGAAAGTTTGTTAATTCAGAATTAGGGAACCCGAGCCTGGGAGTGTTTACGGGCCCACTCGGATTTTGAATTCAAGTGGGGCCCACATGTCACATCACAAGTCACATCACTTATCACTTTAGTTAACTTTAAGATGATGGATTTTGGTGGGTTGGTGAAGACTTATTCTATACTCCAAGTGATGGTTTGATTGACTATTACCTAATATTAGATATTTGGTATATATTTTATTTTAGATTTTAAAAATCAATGACACAAGTTATTCACTCCCTCTCACTCTCTCATGTTCACGGTTTTGAACCAAATTTTTCCTCTTCAAAATTTTCTTCTTTGGCCGAATACAACAAGGAAGAAACAAGGTGTTTTTGTTGCAAAATATCCAATTTCTAGCAAATTCAAGGAATCATCTAAGATGATAGGGAAACCTATCCTTGAGCTTGGAATCGTCATTAAAAGCTTGGAGCTTGGATTTCATAATCAAAGGAGACCTTGGCCGAAACTTCAAGGAAGAAAGTTTTTGTATTTGACGCATCCAATATCCGATCAAAGTGAGTATTATTCCGCAAATACTTTTTGAGTATTCACATGTTTCATTGCTTGAATGATCTTGGGACACCTTAGAAACCCAACAATGGTATCATGGAGCCAATTTGAGCATGAAATAAGATTAGGGTTTATATACTAAAATTTGGGTAAATTTGATTTGAGCATGATTTAACCAAATTTTTTGTTTGAGTATGCATGTATATGGATAACTTGGAGTTATATATGATCAATTGGAAGAAAAATTAATTGGATTAATTTTCCCAAATTTACTAGGCTTGGCCGAATACTAATATGCCCTAAAGTCATGGTATTTTTTGTTTTTGATCATTGGATGAGGTGAAAGACATGGATATATTGATTTGAGATTCAATCGGATTGAAAACAGAATCGGATATAAAATCCATATAAAGATGATTTTTGTTTCAGTAATGTTGGACATGTATTGATTTTGAATAAGCATGATTAATTGATTAGATTAGTATTTTGGAAATGTTAATTTAAATAGCTAATCATGGCTAAGCACTTTAATTAATTAAAACATGATATTTGGAATATTAAAAATTTAATTAGTTGGGCTTAAAATGTTGTATTTGGGCCTAATGGGCTTGGTTGGGCCAAGTTGGTTTAGGACAATTGGATTAGATCCAAATTTGACCTAAACCATTCCATTAAGTCCAAATATAAATAATGGGCCTTTTAATGTTTAATTGGGCCTAATGGGCCTAAATTGGTTTCTTGGCATATAAGTTGATTCCTTAATTAGGTTTTGGTATTTGGGTTTGACCCATATTGACCAAAGTCTATGCCTTAAGAAATTAATTAAAAGCCCCTTGGACTTTAATTAAATGACATTGGATGTTGATTGGGCTTTGAGACCATTTAGATTAGATTTGGAATCTAAGTCGTAAAGGCGCATTAAAAATGTAGTTATTTAATTTGGAATTAAATATAGAATTAGTATTGAATACGAATTAAATTAGATTTAAATTGTAGTTCGATATAATTCAAGAATTCGTACTTCGAGTACTTATTCTCAAACGAGTTGGACTCGCACAAATCAAATTGTTGTTTGAACATTGGATGATCACTTAATTCAAAGATTAATTAATTGGATTAGATTGATTGAATAACATACTTTGTGTGAATACATGGATGTGTTGAATGAATAATGTATATCAGATGGATATTAGAAGGGAAATGGCAATTTTGGAAATTATTGTAAATAATACATGGATGTGTTGAATGAATAATATATATCGGATGAATATTAGAAGGGAAATGGCAATTTTAAAAATTGTTGTAAATTCAGAATTTATTAAATTGGACCTGCGTGTCAAGCCTTATCTCTTAATTCTTTGTAATTCTCTTCTCGCCTTATTCCTCTCAATGTAAATGAGGTTTTTTTAATTGTATTGTGTAATTAGGTAGAAGTTAGAATAGTGCTAGCCGGGGAGAGGAAAAAGAGTTATTAGTTCTAAGAATAATTTGTGAGATATCCATCCGCATATCATTATTAATTTATTTTCCGCGCCTTATTATGCTTTTAGAATGCATGCTTAAGGGTGTATGAGACCTAAAAAGATAATAAATTGGTTGCCAATTTACGCGAAAAACCCTCAATAAATATTAAGTGTTTTCCTTCCATTGAGTGATTCATTCTCAAGATCCAAGATTGGCACTGGTTTGTTGGCCATTGTCAAGACCTTTGTCCATCGCGGAAGTGTTTGAATCATGAAGGCTTTGATGCATATCGTGTGTCTTATCCAAGTTGTGATTTATTGACCAAAATCAAGATCACTTCTTGTCCATCGACATCGATTATAAAGCTTTCCAAAGTCAATGGGTTCTGCTTAACTGGAATCATTAAGCTTGTTGTGCCAAAGTCAAGGCTTAGTTGATTCAGAGGAAAAGGTTAGGAAAATATATTGGCATATATTGGCATATATATTGTATAAATGTTTCGGACTTAGAGGTCTACCTACCGGATCTAGGAATTGGATAAGATCCAATTGATCTTAGAGATCTACCTAGTTAAATATCATACAGCTTGTTGGCCAAAGTCAAGGTTGTGTGTAATTTAACGGGATCCTAGCCCACTAAGAAATTAGGTTTCCCGAGTACTCAACAGAGGGTTAGAGGCTCGTCGAAAAATAGTGGGAGGCTAGTATTGAATTTGTAATTTTATTCAAATACTTAGCTTTATGTGCTTTCAAATTATTTCGTCAATTATATTTATTAGTTGGACTAATATTTTATTATTTTCTTGTAACATTTAGACTGTACCCAACATCGTTAATCGAATAGTTTGCTATTGCGATTAAGATGACAGGAAAGTTAAGCATTAGGGATATTATCATGGGTGATAATGTCTTTAATGGCACAAACTTTCAAGACTGGGATATGAATCTCAGGATTGTCCTGGGATCCGAAAAGTTACTTTATACTATAGAGAGACCTCTTGGGCCTAAGCCCCGACCTGAGCAGTTGCTTGAGCTAGAGCTTTGGAAGACTTATAGTGATGACAACTTGACTGCTCAATCAGTTATGTTTGCTACTATGACTCCATAATTCCGTCGTCAAAATAAGGGATTGTATCCCTATGAGATGTTGGTGAAATTACATGATCTTCATCGATCTAATCTTAAATCGTAAAGATATGAGTTGCAGAAGAATCTCTTCCGCGCTTGCATGTCAGAGGGTACGTCTGTTGAACACAATGTGTCACAAATGATTGCTAACATTGAGCAGTTGGGACAGATGGGCAGCGTCTTCGAGGTTGAGAATTCCATAGATTTGATCTTACAGTCTCTTCCCGACACTTGGAGTGGGTTCATTATGAACTATAATATGCTGAACCAAGACAAAACTCTTAGAGAGTTAATGTCCACACTGGGCGAAGCAGAAAAGGAGCTTCAAAAGAGCAAGAAGAATGAGGCGCACTTCGCTTCAACATCTCAAAGTCCGAGGGCTTAGCCCAAAGCGACTGGAGGTGTAAAGAAGAAGAAGAAGAAGGGCAAGGCCAAATCATCAAAACCTTCTGGGAATGGTAAGGACAAATCCCAAGATGTATGTCTGCAGTGCGGGAAGTGGGGTCACTGGAAGCGTGACTGCCGCGAGTACAAGGCACACATGAAGGAAATCAAAGTGGGCAAGGCACCGGCTTCAGGTATATTTATTATAGAAATAAACATGTCTACTGCTAGTTTTAAAAATTGGATTTTTGATTCTGGTTGTGGTACTCATATATGTACTAAAGTGTAGGATCTGTAGATTAGCAGGAGACTGGCATCATGGGAGATTGACCTCCGCGTTGGAAATGGGACACGAGTTACCATTTTGGTTGTTGGCACTTATGTTTTGGAACTGCCCTCGGGGAATGTACTTGAACTTACAGACTGTTATTTTTTACCTAATTTGACTATGAATATTATTTTCGTATCTATGTTAACCCAATATGTGTATACTTTTGTATTTAGAAACACTGGGTGTTTTATGTATAAAAATGATATGGAAATTTGCACTGCTGATATAAATAATGGTCTTTATATTTTGAATATAAATCAATCTCAAACATATAATGTAACAAACAAAAGGCTTAAACTAAATAACAAAGATGAAGCTTATTTGTGGCATTCTCGTCTGTGATATATTAACAAGACTAGTATATCCACACTTTCGAAGAGTCGGTACTTGGACGGATTTGATCCAAATTCATATGACATTTGCGAATCTTGTTTATTAGGCAAAATGCCTAAAACACCTTTTAACGGAAAGGATGTACGTGTCATCGAACTGTTAGCCCTTGTTCATAGTGATATTTGTGGGTCCATGTCTAGCCAGGCTAGAGGTGGATATGAATACTTCGTAACCTTTATGGATGATGCATCGCGTTATGGTTATGTGTATCTTATGAGACACAAGTCAGAAACCTTTGAGAAATTCAAAGAGTTTCAACACGAAGTCGAAAAACAGACCGGTAATAGTATTAAACATTATGGTCGGACCGTGGTGGCGAATACTTAAGTAATGAGTTTCTTGATTACTTGAAAGAATATGGTATTCTTTCACAGTGGACTCCTCCCGGAACACCGCAATTAAATGGTGTGTCCGAACGGAGAAACCGAACTTTATTAGACATGGTAAGGTCTATGATGAGTCGCACAGAGCTACCTATTTCCTTCTAGGATATGAATTGAACAGTGCAATACTTATTTTGAATAAGGTTCCGTCAAAGTCTGTTCAACAGACTCCGTATGAAATATGGACAGGAAAGAAACCGGGTTTCTCATTCCTAAAGATTTGGGGTTGCTGGGCATACGTCAAATGTTTGGAAGGTACCAAACTTGAACCCAAATCGGATAAATGCCTATTTGTAGGATATCCTAGGGAAACCAAAGGATATTACTTCTATCACCCACAAGAAAACAAAGTATTTGTTGCTCTACAAGCGGTTTTCCTTGAGAAGTAATTCCTAAATACAGTGGTTAGTGGGAGGAAAGTAGAACTCGATGAAAATAAGAGTGATATTGTTCCTGACATAGAATCTTAATGGATCATGAACAGTCCATCAGGGATGAGACTGTACCGCAATCTTCGAATACATAAGAACCGCGTAGGTTGGAGATAGTCAGAAAATAACCTGAGAGGTATGGGTTTATGATCTCACCTCATGTGGATATTAATCTTATTGAGGATAACGAGCCGGCTATGTATGAGAAAGCGATAGAGGATGTCGATTCTGCTTTATGGCAAGAAGACATGAAGTCCGAAATGGATTCCATGTGCACCAACAAAGTTTGGACACTGGTTGATGCACCAGAAGGCGTAAAGCCTATTGGTTGCACATGGGTCTTCAAGAAGAAAACTGACATGGATGGCAACGTACAAATGTACAAAGCTAGGCTTGTAGCGAAAGGGTATCGTCAATGATATGGTGTCGATTACGATGAAAATTTTTCACCAGTTGCCATGATTAAAGCCATTAGGATAATGCTTGCTATTGCTGCATATTTCGATTACGAGATATGGCAGATGGACGTCAAAACCACTTTCTTTTACGGAACCTTTTGGAGGATGTTTATATGCAAAAGCCTAACGGTTTTATCACACAAGACTTGCAAACAAGGTTTGTAAGTTAAATTGATCCTTTTATGGATTGAAGCAAGCATCGCATTCTTGGAACCAACATTTTGATGAGATCATAAAAGAATATGATTTCATTCAAAACGAGGATGATTGTTGTGTATATAAGAAGGTTAGTAAGAGCGCACTGACATTCATTATCTTTTACGTTGATGATTTATTACTTATTGGCAATGACATTCCCATGTTAACGTTGGTGAAAGCTTGGCTTTCATTAAAATTCTCCATGAAGGATATGGGAGAAGCGCCTTTATTCTAGGAATAAAGATCTACCAGGATAGATCTAGAAAGCTGCTTGGACTCTCCCAGAGTACGTACATTGATAAGTGTTTGAAGCGATTCAACATGGATCAGTCCAAGAGGGGACTGTTGCTAGTGTCCACATGGCGTCACTCTATCTAAGGACATGTGTCTTAAAACTCAAGATGAGAGAGACAACATGAGTCGAATACCATTCGCCTCGGTAATCGGATCGATCATGTATGCCATGATATATACATGACCTGATGTCTCGTATGCTTTGAGCATGTGTAGTCGCTATCAAGCCGATCCAGGTGAAGGTCACTAGATGGCGGTTCAGAATATCCTTAAGTATCTTAGACGAACTAAGGATGCTTTCTTAATCTATGGAGATGGAGAACTTGAGCTAAATGGGTATACCGATGCAAGTTTCCAAACCGATAAAGACGATTGTAAGTCGTAATCCGGGTACATATTTTATTTGAACAACGGAGTAATAAGCTATAAATCTTCCAAGCAAGAGACTGCTGCCGATTCAACAACAGAAGCGAAGTATATTTCTGCAGCTGAAGCAGTGAAAGAGGCAGTTTAGATCCGAAAATTCCTAATTGGATTAGGAGTAGTTCCGTTAGCAGCTGAGCCCGTTCCATTATATTGTGACAATAGCATGGCTATAGCGCAGGCTAAGGAACCGCCGTCTCATCAATGATCCAAGCATGTTCTTCGACGTTTCCATCTGATTCGTGAGATTATACATCGCGGTGATGTGAAGATCGAGAAGGTCGCATCATAGGACAACATGGCAGATCCCCTGACGAAAGCTATTCCTCAGCAAAAGATTGAGCGACATATATATAGTTCATGTATTAGATGCTTGAGTGACTTGCTATGATAATTATGACCCATAACGTCACTATTTGTAAAAGACATTGTGGTTTTTGTACAAATTATTTATTTGACAATGAAAATTATATTTTATCATTTTGTAAATTGATTACTTTTATATATAAATGATAAAAGTCCTTATGATTAGTTCCGGATTATAAGATATGAGACAGTATCAATCAACAACGGTTTAATCATTAAATATCCCTAGTCATAGTATTATTGAGACTGGACATCGATAATGCGGAATAGACTAGTATTGCACTTGTGCATGTTATGGAAGCGTAACGATATAGTTCTCATATATTTAAGTATTGGATACTTATGCAAGTGTGATAGGAGGTTGTGTTTACCGATGATACGGAAATAGCTTCGCTCTGGATACACCCCGTGGAATCTCATTGGTAGTATGACTATGTGTCTATGGGAATCCGCATCAGGGTAGGTGTATTTGGTCTTAACCTGAGACTTGCATCGCTAGTACTTGCGACAATCAATACACTTTGGTTTTGGTCATCCGGGACTTTAACAGATTCTGTGTACGCCTCTTCTGGGTTTATTGAGAATCGTAGTGTATTGGATGTGATGTCAAGACGGAAGTATCACTTCAGTCATATGAAGATGATGATCACACAAGGATATAGAATTGGTGCTCTAATGTGTTGCAACCATCGGGATAATATGACAATGTCATTGATTACCCGATTAAAAAGACTAGTTGATTGTGATCCGATATATACTTCGTACTGGGCGGATACTATTCCAGCCTCAGCCTTGCATGTGACATCCGATACTGGATCGTAATACACAATACTACATATGCTATGCCTGACATAGATTATATATTCCTTTAAGAATATTTATGGAGAGTTGGATAGGCACGGTGCTTTGCTAGAAGCCAATCATGTCTCATAAATCGGTAAAAATATAGTACGAGGTACGCACATGTTCAGATAGTCCGAAGATCGGATTTACTGCCAACATATCCAGGGATCTCATGGGTCACTTCCTGAAGATTCACCGATGACGTATGATTCAAACATAATTAATCTGGGATTAATTACGAAGAGATTTTATCTAGTATAAAATACTATTTGAATAGAGAGAACGATTAATTTTGAATTAATCGATAAAATAATATATATTCGATATATTAAACGAAATTAGATTTCGACGCGGAATTAAAATTGGATTTTAATTCGGGCAAACGAATTAATTTAGATTAATTCGCGAGCGACATGAATAGTAATTTTACTAAGCATAATTATTTAATTAAATTTGATTTAATTACGTCGCAACGGAAAGTTCGTTAATTCAGAATTAGCGAACCCGAGCCCGGGAGTGTTTGCGGGCCCTCTCGCATTTTGAATTCAAGTGGGGCCCACATGTCACATCACAAGTCACATCACTTGTCACTTTAGTTAACTTTAAGATGATGCATTTTGGTGGGTTGGTGAAGACTTATTCTACACTCCAAGTGATGGCTTCATTGACTATTACCTAATATTAGATATTTGGTATATGTTTTATTTTAGATTTTAGAAATCAATGACACAAGTTATTCACTCCCTCTCACTCTCGCATGCTCACGATTTTGAACCAAATTTTTCCTCTCCAAAATTTTCTTCTTTGGTCGAATACAACAAGAAACAAGGTGTTTTTGTTGTAAAATATCCAATTGCTAGTACATTCAAGGAATCATCTAAGGTGATAGGGAAACTTATCCTTGAGCTTGGAATCAACATTAAAAGCTTGGAGCTTGGATTTCATAATCAAAGGAGACCTTGGCCGAAACTTCAAGGAAGAAAGTTTTCGTATTTGACGCATCCAATATCCGATCAAAGTGAGTATTATTCCGTAAATACTTTTTGAGTATTCACATGTTTCATTGCTTGAATGATCTTGGGACACCTCAGAAACCCAACAAGAGAAAATAATCATTGATTTCCTTCGAATTTGACATTTGTAGAATTGAATATCTTCCAGTTATTAGTTTGGGATGTGAAACCTTCAACTGAGTAATAACATAAATCAATAACTAAACTGAGTTTAATACAATAGGGATTCCCAATGCTTTGCCATATCTCTTTATTGATATTCTTTAAGTATTTTCCATAGTTTTTACTTTATTTTATCAAAACAATCTATCTCTTTTTATTGAGTTGCTGCTAACTTTTTGTTTAAGAAAATCAGTTCTTTGTAACCATCTCTCTGAGGAATCGACACCCCAACTATACTGCGATAACCAAAAGTACTTTTGGGGCATAATCAAAATTTGGTGTCGTTGGCGGGGAGATGGTTTACAAGCAAAATGATCAGGTTTGCTTAGTCAAACACGGAGCGGTAACTTCGTTCCACCTTATTTTTATTTTTAGTTATTATTATTATTTTTTTATTAGCTTATTTATTTTATTTTTATTTTAATTTTAGTTAGATTTCAATTTTTACTCTATTTATTTATTTATTTTTATTTTTATTTTTATTTCTTATTTTACTTGAGTTTAATTGCATGCCTAGACATAAGGATCGGTTGGGTAAATTTGCTAGAATAGAACATGAAGATTCAAGTTCAGATTCAGAACACATATTTGAAAATCACTTTGCCACACACTCCGAGTCTAGTGCACAAACTATGAGTGAATACGAGAGACCACATATGAGGAGTCTTGAAGAGTACCTCCACCCAACACACACAACTACACCTTTGTGCATCATGTTTCCTCCTAATGCACCACTCATAGACTTTATGCCTGGAATGATACAATATCTTCCAACTTTTCATGGTTTAGAGAGCGAGAATCCTTACATGCACATTAGGAAGTTTGAAGAAGTTGTAGCTACCTTCCATGACTGATTTGGGACAACAGACACAAATAGACTTAAGTTCTTCCCCTTTGCCCTTAAGGATAGAGCTAAAAGCTGGTCGTATTCTTTAAGACCTAGGTTAATAGGAACATGGGGTGAGATGACACAAGCATTCTTTAATAAATACTTCCCATGTCATAAGACGAATGCCTTGAAAAGATAGATCTCTATCTTCTCTCAGAGAGATAGTGAGACAATTTATCAAACATGAGAGAGGTATAAGGAGATGTTAGCGAGTTGCCCTTACCATGGATATGAGAGTTAGTGCTTAGTAAGTTATTTTTATGATGGTCTAACCCCTATAGAGGGTCAATTCATGGAGACAATATGCAATGGTGAGTTTATTAGAAAGGACTCTGATGAGTCATTCAAGTACTTAGATGACTTAGCCTAGAAATCCCACACATGGACTGGACCTAATGCTCTGGATAACAGTGATAGGGCACGCACTCATTCTAGTGGAGGCATAAACCATTTCAGGGAAGAGGATAGTCTTAGAGCACAGATTGAGCTATTAACTAGAGAGTTAGGAGCCTTAAAAGCTAGAGATAGTAAGACTATGCATGCAGTCACCCATCTGGAACCCCAAGACTGTCCTGTATACGATGAGATGAGGGGAACACATGAGGAACAATACAATACCTTAGGGATGCACAAGAATCCTTACACACTATATTCATATACCTATAACACTGGTTGGCGGAACCACCCTAATCTTAGTTGGAAACAAGAGTCTGAACAGTTCACCCAGCCACCACAAACTAGAGGTTATAGTGCTCTACAATATCCCACACATACCGTTCCTAGGAATTCTTTAGAGGATATTGTGCAAGCATTTGTGGAGGTCCAGAAGGTAAATGTGGAAGCCTAGAATAAAACCAATCAAAGGTTTGAGTCGTTGATAGCTCAGGTAGTTTAAGATAATAAGGAGATTAAGAGTCATATCTCTAAGTTAACTAATGTCCTGAGTGTGCAAGAAAAAAACAAAATCCCATCTCAAGCTTAACTTAATCCACAAGGGCAACACATGGCATAGGCTAATCATGAGGTAGCCAATAAAAACATGTTAATGTCATAATCACTAGGAGTGGTAAGGAGGTAGGTATTTAAGAAAATTCTAACACTGTAGATGCCACTAAGGATAATAGTGAAGATACTCCTCAAGCAAAATAAGTGACACATTTCCCAGTTAGAGTACCTTTCTCTCAAGCACTTAGGCCCATAGTGAGAGCCCTATACCCAAATGGTGAGATCCTTGAACATCTTAAACAAGTAAAGATCAATCTTCTGATGTTACATGTGATAAAACAAGTTCCTACATATGCGAAGGCTTTAAAGGATCTATACACCATAAAAATAAAATATAATGTGACGAAGACTGTATTCTTGATAGAGCAGGCAAGTGCAGTAATTGAATAGAGGACTCCACCAAAGTATAAAGATTGGAGATGTCCCATTATAGCCTGTCACATTGGCACACATGAGTTTGGTCAGGCATTATTAAATTTAGGTGCTAGTGTTAATCTCATGCCATATTCGATCTATGTGCAGTTAGGGCTTGGTGAGATTAAACCTACATCAATAGCTTTACAATTAGCTGACCGATCCATTAGAACATCACGGGGAGTAGTCGAGGATGTTTTAGTTCAAATTGATAAATTCTATTACCCCGTAGATTTCCTTATCTTAGACAAGCAGTCCGTGGTTAACACTGAGTCTAGAATTCCACTCATATTAGGTAGACCTTTTCTTGTTATAGGTAATACCTTATCAATTGCAGGAACGGTCTCATGAAGCTATCATTTGGGAATATGACACTAGAGGTAAACATTTTTCATGGTGAGAACAATCATGGGATGATTATGAGTGCCAATATACATACATGCTAGAAACAGTCCTGCTAGAGACAGCTTTTTTACAGCATGAATCAAATCCTCCCGAAGTGAAAGTGACCCCAAAGAACCGAAAAATGAGAAAAAGGAAAATTATGGCTCAATTAAAGATGATACCTGAGAGATTAAAAATGAGATTGAGCCAACTTTTCCTTATGTGCAGTATCAAATTTCAGCCACCAGACCTTGCGGGATCAATGGATAAACTGTCGCGGCTAGACAAAAGTTATTTCTTATGCCTTCATCAGTTCACTACATGGAAGCCACCATGAAAACATTAAGTGGTTACGTCTGACTGAAGACGTTAAACTTAGCGCTAATGGGGAGGCAACCCATGCATCCGCATTTACTTATTTCATTTTATTTTATTTTATTTATTTCAGTTTTATATTATTGTGTGCTAATTGCATTTTTATTTTTTTATCTGTATGAGTATTTATACAGGTGTCGGTGCAACCTACACAACTGTAGCCTTACCAGCAGGAACCTGATCAACTCCGCGCCTGGTAATATTGTTCCTTAATCATTTTTCTTTATATTTATCTTACATTGAGGACAATGCAAGTTTTAAGTGTATGAGTGTATGCATGCGCATGATAATATCTGTATAATCCTGTTAAAAAATATATATTTTTTGTTTGTTTTTAGTCCTTAATAGTGAAGCATAATCCTATGATGATATTGTTTGCTTTAGGATGAAACCTTAGAAATGATAAATTATTTAATGTGCTTTTATCTGATGCTTTGAGTAATTGATATAGGTTAGACTCATAAGCACTTGATGATAGGTTTTTAGTACTGAAAGTCTATATAGTTGATAAGGTGACTAGTTGAAGAAATTACATATTGATGAATGACCATTTGCTTAGATGTCTATCCTGAATTGCCAGTGCTATGATGTGTGGTATGGTTAAAAAAAAGTCTTTAAAGAAATAAATTAAATCACCTATAACCGATAAGCGTGAAGCTACCCATAGGCGAGTATTAGGACCACCATGTGGATAAATACTACCTTAAAGGGTAAATGAGTTGAAAGAAAAAAAGAAGAAAAAGAAAAGTTGGAAAAATGAACAAAAAAATACAAGAAAATGAAAAAGAAAATTATACCATATTAAACACAAAAAATAAATTACAGAGCTTAATTAAGATATCTAGGTTGGTTTGACCCCATCGGATCCCAATTTTTAAACGAAATCATTGAGTTGGCTTACCTAGGAATCAAGTTGTGAATGAACCTTTACACACACACACTGTGAGTCTGGCTTAAATGATTTATTCAAGGACTTGGATTTGAGTTGCGTTGAGTACTTTGAAAGTTCTCTGATTTCATTACTAGGCATTCTTTGAGGACAATAATATGTGCAACTATTGGGATTATTTTCAATTTTTTTTTTTCTTGATTGTATGTTTTAAATGACGTTTGTGGTTGTCGTCGATGTAAGCCCTCACGAGACTATAACTCGTCTACTAGGAACACCTAGGGGTTTAAAGGTTTATTATATACGTTAAATGCAATCGTGATCCCTATGAAAGTGGCTTAGATAGTGTTATTTATTTAGTTCTTATTCTATTTTACGCTTGAATTGCTAGGGACTAGTAATAAGCTGGTTGGGGTTGTGATAAGTGCACAAAGGTATATTTTGAACCCCACTAATTTGGCTTAATTATCATATGTTTTAATCTTAATTACAGTTTATTTTGTGCTTTGTTATTAGGAATAATGGAATATGAAGTTTAGAGCCCTTATACATATTTCTGGACCTTATAGACGCATCAAAAGCACGCGGGAAGAGCGAAAATGAAGAAAGCATTAAGCCAGAAATTTTACCCTACCGTGCATCGCAACACACAACAAAAAGCCACAAATACAAAATCAAGAGAAGAGAACGAAGAACATCAAGGAAATCATTGCGTCTCTCCAATCTTTTCAGGCTATCTTTTTATTTCACATGGAGAACTAATCTCATAGGCAAAGCTAAGGATGAACTCTTGTATTTGAACTTATTATGTTTATGTTTTTGATTCTTGAAAGAACTTTTAAACGTTTAATATAATTGATGGTTGTTATTCTTTATCATTTTACGATTTTTGAACCCAGAGACTGTGTTTTGTCAATTCCCATATAGATCTAGTCATGCTTCTTCAATGTGTGATTTGCAAACCCAGTTATGACTGGTAAAGTTATTTTATGTGTTGGTCTTCTGCTGTAGTATTGGCTGAGGGTATATTTTCGACGTTAGATAGCTCGTAATGATAACTTTTGTGTGTTATTAACAGAGAGAAAATAATCATTAATTACCTTAGAATTTGACATGTGTAGAATTGAAAATCTTCTGGTTGTTGGTTTGGGATGTGAAACCTTCAACTAAGTAATAACATGAATCCATAACTGAATGAAGTTTAATATAAGAGGGATTCACAATACATTGCCATATCTCTCTATTGATATTCTTTAAGAATTTTCCATGGTTTTTACTTTACTTTATCAAATCAATCTATCTCTTTCTATTAAGTTGCTGCTAACGTTTTGTTTAAGAAAACCAGTTCTTTGTAACCATCTCTCTGAATAGTCGACACCCCAACTATACTGCGATAACCGCAAGTAACCGCGAGTATTTTTTGGGTGTAATCATTATTGTTCATATGTCGTGACACGAAGGACTTCTGCGTCGCCATGCAAGGCCAATCATTCAGCCGCCAACACACATCATCACTTGCAACATCATGCATCATCAATTACATCATCATTACATCATCATTGTAGATGGCGTCGCGATGCCAAGGACATATATGCCGTGACGCAGAAGTAATAATTCATCCACCACTTCCTGTAGCGTGCGTCGCGATGTAGAAGGCTTGGTGCATCATGACGCGCATCGTTTTGTGAGCCTATAAATAGAGGCCTGAATCATAAGGAAAATTCAAACTTTTTTTTGGGAATTTTCTCTAGAATACTAAGAAGAGAGTATCTTGTGTGGTTTTTTTAGTTTTCTTGCATTTAATTTCTTTTTAGTAATAAAATTTTATTTGTTTTACTTAAAGCATGAGTAGGCAACTTCTTTCTGCTGGGGTGAAAAGTGAAACTTTTATTATAATAATTTAGATTAACTTTCTTATTTTATAATATATAAATTATCTTAAAATTTGTTGGGTTTCTATTAAGTCCCAAGGATCAAATCAAGCAATGAAATAATATGTGAATACTCGTAAAAGCATGGCGGAATCATACTTACAACGATCGGATTGGATGCATCGAAGAAAAATCTTTTCCTCCTCCATTGAAGAAGCTCTCGGCCAAGGTGCTCCATTGGTGCTCCATTTGCATCTTCAAGCTCCAAGCTTTATTAATGGATTCCAAGCTCAAATGTAGGTTTCCCTATCACCTTGTATAACTCCTTTTGGTGTGCTAGCACTATGTCTTCTTCATTGTATTTCACGGCCAAGCCAAGATCAAGAAGAAAAATTGGTTTCAAAACCAAAATGGAGAGAAGAGAGAAAAGGCCACTATGGCCGAATGAGAGGGGGAGAGAGAGAGATGAAAGTGTCGTCTATCTTGTTTTCAAAAAACCTAATAAACATATACCAAAATCTCTACCAAAATTTTGGAAAAATCTTTCAAAAAGTCAACCAAAATTTTGGCTCCAAAATGGCATTAAATTCCCACACCAACCAACATCATGAATAGTGACAACATGTCACTCACCAAAAAGGTGATTTGATGTCTATCACTAAAGTGATTGATGTGACGCATGATGTGACTTACGGGTCCCACTTCGATATTAAATGCGAATGGTTCCGCAAACACTCCCGGGCTCGGATTCGCTAATTCTGAATTAACGAATTTTCCGTTGCGTCGTAATTAAATCTAATTTAATTAAATAATCATGCCTAGCATAATTACTATTCACGTCGCTAACGAATTAATTCTAAATTAATTCGTTCACCCGAATTAAAATCCGATTTTAATTCCGTGTCGAAATCCAATTTCGATTAATATATCGAATATATTAATTTATCGATTAATTCCAAATTAATCGTTATCTCTCTTTAATTAATATTTTATCCTAGATAAAATATCTTCGTAATTAATCCCAGATTAATTTTCTCTCTCATCGAATTAATCCCAGATTAATTAAAGTGCGAGTCATACGTCATCGGTGAATCTTCGGGAAGCGACCCATGAGATCTCTGGATATGTTGGCAGTAAATACGGTCGTCGGACTATCCGAACACGTACGTACCTAGTACTACGTTTTACCGATTTACAAGACAAGGTTGGCTTCTAGCAAAGCTCCATGCCTACCCAATTCTCCAGAAACATGCTTACAGGAATAAGCGATATATATCAGGTGTAGTATACGTGGTATCCTGTATTTCGATCCAGTATCGGATACCAAGTGCTAGGCCTGGGGCTGGAATTGTGTCTGCCCCGTACGAAGCACATGTCGGATGTCTGGTAACTAGTCTCTATAATCGGATATACATGACCTAATCATAATATCCCGATGACTGCAGCACTTAAGAGCACCAGTATCGTATCCTATGTGACATCATCTCCATTATGACTGGAGTGAAACTTCCGTCTTGACATCACACCCAACACACTACGATTCTCAATATACCCAACAAAGGCGTACACAGAACCGGTTAAAGCCCTGGACGACCAAAACCAAAGTATATTAATAGTCGCAAGTATTAGCGGTGCAAGTCTCAAGTTAAGACCAAATACACATACCCTGATTTCAGACTTCCATAGACACATAGTCATTCTACCAATGGAATTCCGAAGGGGTATATCCAGAGCGAAGCTGTTTTCCGTACCATCGGTAAAACACAACCTCCTATTACACTTGCATGAGTATCATATACCCAAATATATGAGAACTATGCTATTGTGCCCTCACAACGCGCACAAGTGTAATACTAGTCTTTTACGCATTTATTGATGTCCTATCTCGATAATACTCTGACTAGGGATATTTAATGATTATACCTTCGTGGACTGATACTGTCTCATATCATCTCAATCCAGGTATTAATCATAGGGACCTCCTATCATTTATACATCTAGGTGATCTAATCACAAATGATAAGAGATAAATCTCCTTTGTCACATAGTTAATTTGTACAACAATACCATGATCTGTACAAATAGTGACGCTATGGGTCATAACTGTCCAACAATCTCCCACTTGGCCTATAGCCAGTCACTCGAGTGTCTTACACCCGAACTATGTACGGATCGCTCAAACTGCTGAGGAAAGGCTTTCGTCAGCAGATTTGTATGATTATCGTCTGATGAGATTTATTCGATCATCGCATCGCCACGATGTATGATCCGAACGAATTAGATGAATAGTCGAAGTATTTATCTGGATCGTTTATGAGACCATTAATTCATTAGCATGTGTTGTAGCCTAGCTCAGCTGCTAACAGAACTATATCTAATCTAATTAGATTTGTTATTGACCCAGATGGCTTCTATTGCTGCCTCAGCTGCAGCAATAACCCGCATTTATTGTTTATTCGGTAACAGTATCTTGCTTGGAAGATTTCCAGCTCACTGTACCGTTATTCAAACTGTATAGTACCGTTATTTTTATCGGTTAGGAAACTTGCAGCAGTGATCCCAGTCACTTCAAGTTTTCCTTCTCCTTAGTTTAAAACAGCATCCTTAGTTCTCTAAGATACTAACGGATGTTCTTAATATCAATCTAGTGACTAGCACTTGGATTGGCCTGTTTGTGACTCCATTTGCTCAAAGCGTATGAGACATCAGGCACGTACATTTTTCAATGTACGAGTTCTCAGAGAGTGTCAACAACTTTAAATCTATCACAGTAGATCTTTATTCCTAGAATAAAGGTTGCTTCTCCCAAGAATTCTACGGAGAATTTTCATGAAAGCCAAGCTTTCACCGATTGTTATATGGGAATATCATTTCTAAGAAATGACATATTATCATTAATTAGGACAGCCACTATCAGTGCGCTCTCACTAACCTCCTTATATACACAAGAATCATTTCTTTTTGAATCAAATCATACACCATTATGATTACATCAAAACGATAATTCCAAGAACTCAATGCTTGCTTCACTCCTTCTATGGATCGAATAACCTGCAAACCTTGTTTGCTAGTTTTTGATACGATAAAATCGTCAGGATATTGTAAACATCCTCCAAAAGATTTCCTATTCAGGAAAGTGATTTTCCCATTCAGCTGCCATATTTCATAAATGAAACATGCAGCTTTAGCAAGCATTATCCAAATGGATTTACCGTGGAAACAGGTAAAAGGTTTCATCGTAATCAACACAATGTTGATGACGATACCTTTCCGCTACAAGCCTATCTTAGTACATTGGTATGTTGCCATCCATGTATATCTTCCTTGAAGACTTATTAGTACCAACAGACACAATGTCTTACGGTACATCAACTAGTGTCCAAACATGGTTGTTATACTGGAATCCATTTTGGACTCATGGCACTTTGCCATATTAGGGAGTCGATACCTTGTATCACTTCCTCATACGTAGTCAGTTGGTATTCCCCAAAAGATTGACATCTTTATGAGGTGAGATCAGAAACCCATACCCCAGGTTGTTTTCTTACTCTCTCTGATCTACGCGGTTCTTGTGTATTCGAAGATTACTGGTACAGTTTCATCCTTGATGAACTGTTTGTGTTCCATTAAGGACTTGGTGCCTTGAACAGTATTCCTCTGATTTTCATCGAGTTTTACTATCCTCCCATTTACCACTGCATATCGGTATTCCTCTTAGGAAAATCGCATGGTGAGCAACAATCACAATATTCTCTTAGTGAGCTGTATAATCACTATGCTTATGGTTTCCCTAGGATAACCTATAATTGGCACTTGTCCAATTTGGATTTTAGTTTGGTATCATCCAAACATATGCCTAGCATTCCCAAATCTCTAGGAGTGAGAAACCCGGTTTCTTTCCTGTTCATATCTAATATGAATTATGTCTAACAGATTTTCATGGAACCTTATTCAAAATAAGTATTGCACTGTAAATGCTTATCCCTTAAAGGAAAATGGTAGCTCAGAGCGACTCATGATTAACCTTATCATGTCTAACAAAATTCGGTTTCTCCATTCGGACACACCGTCAAATTGACGTGTTCTGGGATGAGTCCTTTTAGAAAGAATACTATACTCTTTCAAGTAGTTGAGAAACTTACTGCTTAAGTATTTTCATCATGGTCAAACCATGATGTTTTAATACTTTAGCTGATCTATTTGTCTATTTCGTGTCAAAAATCTAAAAGTTTTCGATTTTTGTTTCAAAAGAAACACATAACCATAAAGCGATGCCACATCCGTAAAGGTCACAAAATATTCATATCCACATCTTAGCCTAGCTAGACATGGGCCCACTAATGTCACAATGAACGAGGGCTAACAGATCGATGGCACTTACACTTTTACCAAGTAAAGGTGTTTTAGGTACTTTACCTAATAAACTAGATTCGTAGACATTATTTGAATAGAATCAAATCCGTCCGAGTATCCACTCTTCAAAAGTGTGGATATACGAGTCTTGTTTAATGTGTCCCAGACAACACTGCCACAAATAAGTCTCATCTGATCAAAACAGTTAGAGTTACTTGTTTGTCAAGTTATATGTTTGAGATTTATTTATATTCAAAATATAAATACTGTTATTCACATCTAACGTGTTTATCTCAATATCATCTTTATATAATAAAACACTTTAATTTTCTAGAATATAAAGGTACACTCGCAACAAGTTATACTCGATATAGAGATAATGTTTCTAGTCAAACTAGTTATATTATAACAGTTTCCTAATTTAAGTACAGACCCAAAGGGTAGTTCGTAAACTTAGGTTCCTACGGTTGAAACAGCGACTGTCGTCCTGTTTCCGACTTACAGATTAATCTCATCTGAAGTCGGTATCCTGCTCATAGTAGATTCTGAAAATCAGTACATATATTTATGTACCACTATTAGTATCTAAAATCCAATTTTAGTACTAGTAGTGAACATTTTTTGACAAACATATTTGAAGTCAGAGCCTTACTCTTTCTTAAATTCTTTCATGTCTGCCTTGTCCATACGGCAGTCACGCTTCAGTAACCCGTTTGCCATAATTATTAGACAGACATCTTAGGATATGTCCTTTATCTTCCTAGAAGATTATAATAATTTTGCCTTTGTCCTTTTCTATATCCCAGAAGCCTTTGGCCAAGCCTTGGCCTTCTAGATTATCGAAGTAAGATGCGCCTTGCGCTTCTTGCCTAATTGTAAACTTTGGCTTTGGCTCCTTAAGCATAGCCATTAACTCTCCAAGAGTTTTCAATTGCAATTAATGCTTCTAAGATCTAAGAATAGATATATGAAGATCCTTCAATTTCATTATCATACTTTAAGGATCTAATCCTTAGTTCTGATTTAAGAAATTAATGAGTCTTTTGACAAGTTTAATGGATTAAGAACTAAAGTTATCATCACATGAATCTTCCAAAGATCATGCTTAACTATTTGCTCAACTCCGGGCTTAGGCCTAAGTTGTTATTTTATCAAATAAAGTAACTTATTAGTTTCCAGGACCATCCTGAAATATTATTCCCAATTTGAAAATTAAAGTCGTTTAAACACATTTTCCCTAGGATTATGTTTTAAACACTAATCTTTCAATTTGATCTTGATTCTAATAGTCCAACTATTAATCAACGATTCCAGGTACTATTTAATATAATGATTACTATAGTCCAACTATATAATCAACTATACTTTTAATTTGATTAATTCAATTATATTGATTACTATAATCCAATTATAAAATCAACTATTATTGAAATAGTTTGAATACAGTCCAACTATTTTAAAAAACGATTTAAATATTAGTCCAACTAACATTTAATTTATTTGACGAATGATATTTGATTGAGCGTGTATGACAAGTAATTAAACGAATATTGCAAATTTAACACTTGCCTCCCACTATTTTTCGGCGAGCCTCTAACCCTCTGTCGAGTTCTCGGGAAACCGTGTTTCCTAGTGGGCTAGGATCCCGTTAAATATCACACAATATTGACTTTGGCCAAAAAATTGTATGATAATTAACTAGGTAGATCTCTAAGATCGATTGGATCCCATCCAATTCCTAGATCCGGTAGGGGGACATCCAAGTCCGAAATATATATCTTATATATGCCAATATATCCAATATATTACCTAACATTTTTCCTCTGAATCAACTAAGCCTTGGCTTTGGCACAACAAACTTAGTGATCCCAGTCAAGCGTGACCCATTGACCATGGAAAGCTTCGTAATCAATATTGATGGACAAGAAGTGATCTTGACTTTGGCCAACAAATCAAATAAAAAGCTCGATATGGAATAAAGCTCTCATGATTCAAACACATCATCGACAGACAAAGGCCTTGACTTTGGCCAACAAGCCAATGCCAGTCTTGGATCTTGAGTAAGAATCACTCAATGGAAGGAAAAACGCTTAATATTGTGTGAGGATTTTTCGCGTGCAAATTGGCAACCAATTTATTATATTTGTTAAGGTCTCATCATCATACACCCTTAAACATGCATTCTAAATACATAATAAAGCGCGTATAATAAAATAATAATGATATGCGGATGGATACTTTACACATTGATCCTAGATCAAATCCCTCAATTTCCTCTCTCCCGCTAGCACAAGTATTTACTTTTACCAGTTACACTACACTTCTAAAGAAACCTCATTGACATTGAGGGGAATATGTGAGAAGAGAAATACAAAGAGTATAAAGGTAATAGGCTCGACACGCAGGTCCAATTAATAAATTCCAAATTTATTATAACAATTTCTAAAATTGCCCCCCCATCTAATATCCATCCGATATACATTATTCATGCATCGCAACCATGTATTCACACAAGCATGTTATCAATCAATCTAATCAAATTAATTAATCTGATAATTAATGACCATCCAATATTCAAACAACGATTTGATTTTGCGAGAGTCAAACTCGTTTTGCGAATAAGTACTCAAAGTACGAATTCTAGAATCATACTAAACTATAATATTAAATCCAATTTAATATGTATTTAATACTAATTCATTTTATTTAATTCCAAATTAAATATTACACTTTATAATGAACCTTTGCGACTTAAATTCCAAATCTAATCGTTACGAGTCTCAAAGTCCGATTTACATCCAATGTCGTTTAATTAACGTCCAATGGGCTTTCAATTAATTTCTTAAGGCGTGGGCTTCGGCAACCAAAGCCCAATCAAGGAATTATCCCATAAGCCTAGAAATCAATTTCGGCCCATTAGGCCCAATTAAACTTAAAGGCCCAATCGTCATATTTGGACTTTATGGTTAAGGTTTTGGGCCCAATTGGATCCAACCAATTTACCTAAACCAAACTCGGCCGAACCAAGCCCATTAAGTACAATTACAACTTTGAAAGCCCAAATCCAATTTAAGCCCAATTAATTAAATTACCAAATTCCAAATTTCATAATCTAATTAACCTAAGTGTAAAGCCATAATTAATTAATCAATTTAACATTTCTGAAACATCAATTAACCTAATTAATTATGCTTATTAACATTAAAACATGCCCAACACATTTTAACAAAAATCAAACCCATTTACATGCTTTCTTTGTCTCAATTGGGGTTATTTATGTCCGATTCAGTTTCAATTCAATTAAATCCACAATCGACATTAAATCAATATTTCCAATCGTTTCCAACTCATCCAATGAATCAAAATAAAAAATCCAAGACATTAAGGCACTAATCCAATTCGGCCAAGCCTTGGAATTCGGGGGAAATTGTTCCAAATCAATTTTCATGAAATTGATCACATACAACTTCAATTAAACATCATTCAAACATACTCAATCGAACAATTTCATCAAATCATGCTCAAATCGATTTTACCCAATTTTAACCCTAAGTTCATTTCATGCTCAAAATGGCTCAAGATACCATTATTGGGTTTCTATTAAGTCCCAAGGATCAAATCAAGCAATGAAATAATATGTGAATACTCGTAAAAGCATGGCGGAATCATACTTATAAGGATCAGATTGGATGCATCGAAGAAAAATCTTTTCCTCCTCCATTGAAGAAGCTCTCGGCCAAGGTGCTCCATTTGCATCTTCAAGCTCCAAGCTTTATTAATGGATTCCAAGCTCAAGTTAGGTTTCCCTATCACCTTGTATAACTCCTTTTGGTGTGCTAGCACTATGTCTTCTTCATTGTATCTCACGGCCAAGCCAAGATCAAGAAGAAAAATTGGTTTCAAAACCAAAATGGAGAGAAGAGAGAAAAGGCCACTATGGCCGAATGTGAGAGAGAGAGAGAGAGATGAAAGTGTTGTCTATCTTGTTTTCAAAAAACATAATAAACATATACCAAAATCTCTACCAAAATTTTGGAAAAAGCTTTCAAAAAGTCAACCAAAATTTTGGCTCCAAAATGGCATTAAATGCCCACACCAACCAACATCATGAATAGTGACAACATGTCACTCACCAAAAAGGTGATTTGATGTCTATCACTAAAGTGATTGATGTGACGCGTGATGACTTGCAGGTCCCACTTCGATTCTAAATGCGAATGGTTCCACAAACACTCCCGGGCCCGGATTCGCTAATTCCGAATTAACGAATTTTTCGTTGCGTCGTAATTAAATCTAATTTAATTAAATAATCATGCCTAGCATAATTACTATTCACATCGCTAACGAATTAATTCTAAATTAATTCGTTCGCCCGAATTAAAATCCGATTTTAATTCCGCGTCGAAATCCAATTTCGATTAATATATCGAATATATTAATTTATCGATTAATTCCAAATTAATCATTATCTCTCTTTATTTAATTTTATCCTAGATAAAATATCTCCGTATTTAATCCTAGATTAATTTTCTCTCTCATCCAATTAATCCCAGATTAATTAAAGTGCGAGTCATACATCATCGGTGAATCTTCGGGAAGCGACACATGAGATCCCTGGATATGTTGGCAGTAAATACGATCGTCAGACTATCTGAACACTTACGTACCTAGTACTACGTTTTACCGATTTACAAGACAAGGTTGGCTTCTAGCAAAGTGTCATGCCTACCCAATTCTCCAGAAACATGTTTACAGGAATAATCGATCTATATCAGGCATAGTATACGTGGTATCTTGTATGTCGATCCAGTATCGGATGCCACGTGCTAGGCTTGGGGCTGGAATTGTGTCTGCTCCGTGTTGGACAAAATGACCCATATCGTCACTATTTGCACAGAACATTGTGTTGTTGTAGCAAATTAACTATGTAATAAGGAAATTGCACTCTCATCATTTGTGATTAGATCACCATAGATATATAAATGAAGAGAGGTCCCTATGATTAGTTCCTGGATTGAGATGATATGAGACAGTATCAGTCCACGAAGGATTAATCATTAAATATCCCTAGCCGTAGTATTATCGAGACTGGACATCGATAATGCGGAATAGGCTAGTATTGCACTTGTGCGCATTGTGAGGGCACAACTGCATAGTTCTCATATATATAAGTATTGGATACTTATGCAAGTGCGATAGGAGGTCGTGTTTCACCAATGGTACGGGAAACAGCTTCGCTCTGGATAGACCCCTTGGAATCCCATTGGTATTATGACTATGTGTCTATGGGAGGCCGAAATCAAGGTAGGTGTGTATAGTCTTAACCTGAGACTTGCATCGCTAATACTTACGATAATCGATAAACTTTGGTCTTGGTGGTAGGGGGCTTTGACCGGTTCTGTGTACACCACTTCTGGGTTTATCAGAGAGTCGTAGAGTATTGGGTGTGATGTCAAGACGGAAGTGTCACTTCAGTCATATTGGAGATGATGTCACGCAGGATACGGTACTAGTGCTCTTGAGTGTTGCGCAACCAATCGGGATATTGTGACCAGGTCATGTATATCCGATTATAGAGACTATGTTACCAGACATCCGATATGTGCTTCGGACGGGGCAGACACTTATCCAGCCCCAGCCCTAGCACGTGATTATCCGATACTGGACCGATACGCACAATACTTAGTATACTACGCTTGATACAGATCTATATATTCCTATAAGAATATTTCTGGAGAATTGGGTAGGCATGGCGCTTTGCTAGAAGCCAACCTTGTCTTGTAAATCGGTATAAACGTAGTACGAGGTACTTACGTGTTCGGATAGTCCGACGACCGTATTTACTGCCAACATATCCGGAGATCTCATGGGTCGCTTCCCGAAGATTCACCGATGATGTATGACTCGCACTTTAATTAATCTGGGATTAATTAGAAGAGATAGAAAATTAATCTGGGATTAATTCGATGAGAGAGAAAATTAATCTGGGATTAATTACGGAGATATTTTATCTGGGATAAAATATTAATTAAAGAGAGAGAACGATTAATTTAGAATTAATCGATAAAATAATATATCCGATATATTATATGAAATTGGATTTCGACGCGGAATTAAAATTGGATTTTAATTCGGGCGAACGAATCAATTTAGAATTAATTCGTTAGCGACGTGAATAGTGATTTCGCTAGGCGTAATCATTTAATTACGACGCGACGGAAAATTCGTTAATTTGGAATTAGCGAACCCGAGCCCGAGAGTGATTGCGAGCGCATTCGTATTTTGAATCCGAGCGCGGCACGCAAGTCATATCAAGCGTCAAATTACTAGTCGCATCAATCGTCAAATCAATTGTCACTTTATTAAAGTGATGTGACTTAAAGTGTAGAGATGTGATGTGAATAGTGATGTGAAGTGATTGAAAAGCACTTTTTGCTTTTTGCTTTTGACTTTTGTTTTTGAAATTTAAAATGGTAAATGCTTTATTTATTTGGGAAATATAAAAGCATTTTACAATTTATTTTTTCATTAACACTCTCTCTCTCTCCAAAAACGAAATGGCTTCTCCCTCTCCCTCTCACTCACGGTTTTGGTTCTCTTTTGGAGCCAAAATTCTTCATCTCTCTCTCACGGCTTTGAGCCAAAATCTTCTTCAATTTTTGGTTTGATCAAAGACAAAGAAGAAGAAAGAGTGCTAGCACACACATGGGTTGTATTATGGTGATAGGGAAACGAATTTGTGAGCATGGAAAGCTTGAAGCTTGGAGCTTCAATGGTGACATCCATGGCCGAATTTTAAAGGAAGAAGATGACCCAAAACCGAGCATGGTAGCAGTCCAAGGAGGCCAAAACCGAGCTCAACAAAGCAAGAAAAAGGCTTGTGTTCTTTGCATCTCAAACCAATCATTGTGAGTATTTATTTCCGCCATTATTCCTTGATGTGTTCATGCGATTTTATGCTTGTTTTGGATGATTCTTGGGACCTAATTAGGAACTCAACACTCCGTACGAAGCACATGTCGGATGTCTGGTAACTAGTCTCTATAATCGGATATACATGACCTAGTCATAATATCCTGATGACTGCAGTACTTAAGAGCACCAGTTCCGTATCCTACGTGACATCATCTCCATTGTGACTGGAGTGATACTTCCATATTGACATCACACCCAACACACTACGATTCTCAATATACCCAGCAGAGGCGTACACAGAACCGGTTAAAGCCTTGGATGATCAAAACCAAAGTATATTAATAGTCGCAAGTATTAGCGGTGCAAGTCTCAGGTTAAGACCAAATACACCTACCCTGATTTCGGACTTCCATAGACACATAGTCATACTACCAATGGAATTCCGAAGAGGTCTATCCAGAGCGAAGCTATTTTCCGTACCATCGGTAAAACCAACCTCCTATTACACTTGAATGAGTATCATATACCCAAATATATGAGAACTATGCTATTGTGCCCTCACAACGTGCACAAGTGTAATACTAGTCTTTTAAGCATTTATCGATGTCCATCTCGATAATACTCTGACTTGGGATATTTAATGATTATACCTTCGTGGACTGATACTGTCTCATATCATCTCAATCTAGGTACTAATCATAGGGACCTCCTATCATTTATACATCTAGGTGATCTAATCACAAATGATAAGAGAGTAATCTCATTTGTCACATAGTTAATTTGTACAACAACACCATGATCTGTACAAATAGTGACGCTATGGGTCATAATTGTCCAACAAATTTGACTTAATTGGATACCGCATTTATGGTCGGTTGGACATAATTAAAATTTGACTTAATCCTGACTTAATTGGATACCGTCTATATGGTATGTTGGTAATTCATGCAAATTATTATATATTATAATAAGGGATATTTCTATATTTGAATTAATAAAAGTGGATCCCCTAATCCCAGCATTTCATTCTATTTTTTTTATTTTAACTTTTTAATTTTCAACTTGTTTAATAATGTTTTATATATTTATGTCTTTAGTAGTCCTAGATATATGTCGTAACTAAATACATTGTCTAAGGTTGTGATGAAATCCAATATCAATGATTTAATAAGTTGACTTTTCTTATGCCATGTGTGATGTTTTGGTTTATTTATTGAGTCTAGTTCTCAATGCTTCTTGTTAATTGGCCATTATTAAGATTGATTAGGTAAACTTAAAATTAATTTGGAAAAGTGATTTTAAGTTTAGCCGTAGACTCAATAGCTCATGATCTCACACTCACCTTAGAGATTTCCTTCCAAGATAGGAATATACCTGTCGGGCATGGGTAGACATAATTGGAACTTGACCTTAATAAATTTTGAGTTCCTTATTTAACATATGAGTATAGTTAATTGGGTTACTTTGGGTGTTTGTATCTGACCATCGGAAGAGACTTTTGTATATTTTCGTGTTCCAGGTTAATAAACTGACATATTACACAACCATAAGATAATCACTTCATCTTTAGAATGATATTGGAATGATTCAAAACCCTAGATAGTTTCATAATATTGATTTCTTTTAATTTACTTTTGCACTATTTTAATTATTTCTCTTTAGTTAAAATCACCATCCAAACAACAATCAATCTTTTAGACACTTGTAGAAATTTAACTTCAATAAATTAATAGTATAGTTATTAAGTCCTCGTGGGATCGATATATTTTATACTACTTGAATGATACGTGCGCTTGCATAATGTGAATGATTTCACCGATCAGTATATTTTTCTTCATCTCTCCTATTTCTGTTTCTTACAGTATCTAAGATTATATATACCATCGGTACATTTTTATGTTTCTCAACGGGATAAGACTATTGAAAATGTGTTATTGGATTGTTGGATAATATGACCCATAGCGTCACTATTTGCACAGATCATTGTGATGTTGTAGCAAATTAACTATGTAACAAGGAAATTGCACTCTCATCATTTGTGATTAGATCACCATAGATATATAATGAAGAGAGGTCCTTATGATTAGTTCCTGGATTGAGATGATATGAGACAGTATCAGTCCACGAAGGATTAATCATTAAATATCCCTAGCCGTAGTATTATCGAGACTGGACATCGATAATGCGGAATAGGCTAGTATTGCACTTGTGCGCGTTGTGAGGGCACAACGGCATAGTTCTCATATATATAAGTGTTGGAGACTTATGCAAGTGCGATAGGAGGTCGTGTTTCACCGATGGTACGGGAAACAGCTTCGCTCTGGATAGACCCCTCGGAATCCCATTGGTATTATGACTATGTGTCTATGGGAGGCCGAAGTCAAGGTAGGTGTGTATAGTCTTAACCTGAGACTTGCATCGCTAATACTTACGATAATCGATAAACTTTGGTTTTGGTGGTTGGGGACCCTGACCAGGTTCTGTGTCTACCACTTCTGGGTTTATCAGAGAGTCGTAGAGTATTGGATGTGATGTCGAGACGGAAGTATCACTCCAGTCATAATGGAGATGATGTCACGCAGGATACGGAATTAGTGCTCTTAAGTGATGCGCATCCAATCGTGATATTATGACCAGGTCATGAATATCCGATTATAGAGACTAGTTACCAGACATCCGATATGTGTTTCGGACGGGGTAGACACTTATCCAGCCCCAGCCCTAACACGTGACTATCCGATACTGGGCCGATATGCACAATACGATTGTATACTACGCTTGATATAGATCTAAATATTCTTAAAAGGATATGTCCGGAAAATTGGGTAGACTTGGTACTTTGCTAGGAGTCGACCTTGTCTCGTAAATCGGTAGAACGTAGTACTTGGTACGTACGTGATTCGGTTACACCGACGACCGTATTTATAGCCAACTTATCCGGAGATCTCATGGGTCGCTTCCCGATAATCCACCGATGACGCACAACTCGCACTCTTGAATAATCTGGGATTATATAGAGAGAGAGAAAATTATTCTAGGATTAATTACGGAGATATTTTATCTCGGATAAAATATCGTCGAGAGAGAGATAACGATTAATTTGGAATTAATCGGTAAATTAATATATTCGATATATTAAACGAAATTAGATTTCGACGCGGAATTAAAATTAGATTTTAATTCGGGCGAACGAATTAATTTAGAATTAATTCGTTAGCGATGTGAATAGTGAATTCGCTAGGCGTAATCATTTAATTACGACGCGACGGAAAAATTGTTAATTTGGAATTAGCGAACCCGAGCCCGAGTGTGATTGCGAGCGCATTCGTATTTCGAATTCGAGTGCGGCGATGCAAGTCACATCAAGCGTCAAATCTAACGTCAAGTCATTCATCACATCAAGCGTCAAATCAAACGTCACTTTGAGTGATGTGATTGATTGATTGATTGATGTGATTGAGTTGATTGATTGATTGACACCATCAAATCACTTTAATAAAGTGACTATGAATAGTTGATGGGTGTAGGTGTAATAGTGTTTGGAGGGAAAAACTTTTGCTTTTGATTTTTAATTAAATCATTTAAGTAATTGTTTTTTGTATTTTTATTAGAAAATATATAAACCTTTTTTGGAAAAGGTTTGACCATTCCATTCATTTTTACACAAATCTCTTCTCTCTCATTTGCTCTCTCTTCCTCACGCCCAAACACACATGGGGACTGTTTTTGAAGCAAATGCCGTGAGCCATAGGGAAGCCAAGAGTGGGTTTTCATGGTGAAAATCCAAGTGCTAGCACACTTGGGAGTCTTGCGAAGGTGTAGGGAGGTTCACCCATGAGCCGGGATCCGTCGGACGAAGTTTGGAGCTCCGTTCTTCAACCCAAAAATCTGAAAATGGTGACAGTGGACTGCCAGCAGTGGCGCCACTTGGCAGTGAGTTTCTTGGTTCGATTCGCCTCCAAATCGACTCAACCGATCGATGTGAGTATTCCGCTATCTCCGTTGATGTGTTCACTCATTGTTTCATGCTTAGATTTGATCTTGGGACCTAATAGAAACTCAACAGGGATTACATTGTAAGTGTCAATAATAGAATTTTTCCAAATAACAGATGAATTATCACGTATTTATAAGAAATCAATATTATGAAACTATCTAGGATTATAAATCCTTCCAATATCCTATCTAGTCTACAAAATTGGATGACGTATTATGGGCCTACCGAACAGCTTACAAGACACCCATTGGAATGTCCCCATTTCGATGGTGTTTGGGAAAGCATGCCATCTACATGTGGAGCTCGAACATAAAGCGTATTGGGCACTGCAAAAGCTGATTTTGATCTTCAAGCAGCAGGAGAGAAAAAAACTCCAACAACTGAACGAATTGGAAGAATTTCACCTTCAAGCTTATAAGAATGCCAAACTGTACAAAGAAAAGACCAAGAAGTGGCATGATCAGAAAATAGTGCGCAGACAATTGGAACAAAGCAGTATGTGTTGTTATACAACTCAAGATTGAAACTTTTTCCTAGAAAGTTGAAATCACGGTGGTCAGGTCCATTTGTGATTATCCAAGTGTTACCCTATGGAGTAGTTGAGATAGATAACCCCAACTCCAACAACACATTCAGGGTCAACAGCCAACGTGTCTAACACTATTGGGGAGAATCATTTGAGAAATAAAAAGAGAGTCTCACACTAGTAGATCCAGCCTAACATTTGTATTGTCATGTCTAGCTGATGACGTTAAGCTTAACACTGGCAGGGAGGCAACCCATGCAATTTGTGTATATATAGAGATTTTATGTGTTTAATTTTTGTAGGAAAAGTCACAGACATGACAGAAGACGTTCTCATAAAATTTCAAAAATATTTTCCTCATCTCCCTCAAAACTCTCTGATGAAAATCTACAAAGCACGCATTGAAAGAACGAGGCTTCTCATGATCTGAGGTATTCCTAGTGATATTCATTGGATAATTGAGGCATGAGTCCACTTGGCAGGTGATTCATCTGTCTCTTTCATTTCATTTCTGCTTGGTTTAGGAAAAAGAACCTATGCTAAGAAAAGAATAGCTAAACGATTAGGTGTTTGTTATAAATGTGTACGATGTACATGCAATATTCGTTGTCATTCTTTAGGAATGATGTCTGATAATCGCGAAGATAAAATAAAATTCATTAGGGATGGCATGAGTAAGGAGTCATTATATGACATATCATTGACTATTGAGACGCATCCCAGTGGATATGTCTATCACATAATTCATAACTTATATACACAGTTTCGAAGAGAAAGACAACAATTGAGTCTTAGGAATCTGACTTTAAAATACCATGTTTGTAAATTTATAAGAAAATTGGATGGGAAGATTGTCCCTGACATATAGAGGCATTTAAGTCGATTACTTAAGAAGATTTGAGCCACAATCACAGCTCCCTACACATATTTTTGTTTTAATTTCTTTATCTTTAACTAATAATTGTGATTTATTTTGTTATTTTCTTTTATTTTCACCGACAAGATCCAGACTTTTTGACTTTCACTATTTATTTTACTATTAAGCTAATAATTTTCATTTGGCAGGTACTAGTACTATTATTACTCACCTTTTTTTTTTCAGGATCTATAAATTTAGCTCATCATTGCTCTCTTCAACACATCCAGATTTGAGAGAGTAAAAAAAATGGAAGCAACTTCAAGAAGATGAGTTGTTGACATCTGTGTGTTTTGTGGTACTAGTTCTAATTCTAAACCAGAATTCGCTGAAGTAGTAAAAGAATTGGGTAGAGTCATGGGAAAGAGAAATATGCACTTGGTATATAGCCATGGAAATCTTGGACTGATGGGATACATTTCAAGGGCTGTACAGGAAAGAGTCAGTCAAGTTTTGGGGATCATCCAAAACCTTTGGTGGACGCGAATCTTATCGGACAATCAAATGGGGAGGAATGCACTATGTCAGTTATGTACAAATGACTAATTGAAATGATATATCGTGCTGATGCTTTTATTACTTTGCCAGGAGAGGAAATCTTCACAGTGATATCTTGGGTGAACTTGAACATACACCATAAAATAATTAGATCGTTTAATGTTGATGGATTTTTTGACTTTCTTTTTGTGTTTATTGAAGATGTCAGGAGAAATAGCTTCCTTTCAAAACCTGTAAAATATATCCTCTTCACTGTCAGAACATCTAGTACTTTAATTAAACAACTCTTGATGTTTGAACCAAATATTCACCCTATCTTTTCCAAGTTGAACTGATCTGATAATGATCGTGGTAAGAAGTGTCAGATAAATCCAGATCTTAATATTTAGTTTTCTTTTTAGATATAGATACAATTGATAATTCCACGCTAACCAGGTACTGCCTTCTAAACTCTTATTCTTCTTTTTAAGATATTAGGGGCAATATCTCAATTAGGTTTGGGGGAGGGAATAGGTGATTAATATCTTATTTTATGTTTTTTTTTTAACTTTGTGTGTTTTTATTAAAAAAAAAATTTGTTTTGATTTTATGTTTTTAACTTTACTAACCAAGTGGAATTGTGTTTTAAGATAGCTGAGAAGGGAGTTTCCTCTTCTGAGACGTATCTAAATTTGATTCGTAAAAAGTTAATTTTTGTTTATTTCCTTTTGAATTATTTAAATTTGTGAATTCTCCAAAATATTGACTAAATTTGATCTTCATATGCTCATTTGACAGGTATTATCAACATACATGGTAACATACCGACATGGATTATGAGTGAAAATTTTATAATATTTAGTTCTCTAGTTTATTGGAGCCAGCACCTAAGGTAGTGAAATATTTACTTTAAAAAAAATTAACCAAGTTTTACTTAGTAACCAGACATCTTGCCTAGCAGGCAGTGACTATTCGTTTCAAACGGTACAGTTTGAGTTAGTTAGATAATAAGTAAGCTTTTACTTAGTAACCGGACGTCTTGCCTACGTAAGCAGTAACTGTTCGTGTCAAACGGTATAACTAGTTTAATAAAGCTTTTACTCAGTAACCGGACATCTTGCCTCAGTAAGCATTGATCGTTCGCGTCAAACGGTAAAGGTTAAAAAAATGCTTACAAACATCATTGCCAATACGTGTGAACTCTAACTTAACTTTAGGATAAAGATATTACTCTCTTTTCAACTACACATGTGAATATTGTGGGCACAATGAATTGATTAATACCATGTTAATTGTGTATATGGAGAATGGTAAAAAGTATATAAGAATTTACTTATTTAGTAATTTAGAAAGAAAAAAAATATATTAACTTGGATAAGAATTTCTTTTTTTTAACTTTTTTATTTTTATTTTTTGTTTGAGTGATTGTACATTTGATTGACATTTCTGGGTATCATCGGTGTAAGCCCTCACGAGACTTCAACTTGTTCACCAGGACACCTAGAGGTTTAAAGGCTTGTTGCGTATCCTAAATGCAACTGTGATCCCTATGAAAGTGGCTTAGGATAATTTACTTTACAATTATTTATTGCATTTTATTTTGTTTTTTTGCTCGAGGAAAATTAAAGTGTTAGGTTTGGGGGTGTAATAAGAGGAAAATATATCAATATTTACCGCCCCATTTACTTAATATTTTGTATAGTTTCTCAAGTTTTAAGAATATTTTGATGTGTTTGTGTTTATTTTTTAGATAAATAAAATATTGGGACTCATTGAAATTAAATCGGGACTAAAACGGTGAAAAACAAATGAAAAAGACAAATTAGAAAAGTTACTGTTCACGTATCGCAAAGCGAAAGACTTCTGTGTCGCGACACTGGGCCGATAATTTAGCTACCGACACGCGTCATTACTTGAGTCATCATGTGTCATCAATTACATCATCATTATGACATCACTATAGCTGGTGTCGCGAAGTGAAGGACATATGCATCGCGACACGGAAGTAATAATTCAGTCGTCATTTCCTATAGCGCGTGTCACAGCACAGAAGACTTGACGCGTCACGACGCGCACCATTTTGTGAGCCTATAAATAGAGGCCTGAATCAAAAGGAAAATTCATACTTTCTTATAGAGATTTTCTCCAAAAATACTCAGAAGATAACATCTTTTGTGTTTTTTTTTTCTAGTTTTCTTGTATTTAACTTCTTTTTAGTAATAAAATTTTGTTTGTTTTACTTAAAGAATGAGTAGGTAACTTCTTTCTGCTGAGATGAAATGTGAAAATTTTATTATAATAATTTAGATTAATCTCCCTTATTTTATAATATATAAATTATCTTAAAATTTGACTTAATTGGATACCGTCTTTATGGTCGGTTGGACATAATTAAAATTTGACTTAATCCTCAGTTAATTGGATACAGCTTTTATGGTTGGTTGGATTAAATTAGATTTGACTTAATTTGATATCACCTATATGGTCAGTTGGTAATTCATGCAAATTTATATATTATAATAAGGGAGATTTCTAAATTTGAAATAATAAAAATGGGTCCCCTAATCCAGCATTTCATTCTTTTTTTATTTTAACTTTTTTATTTTCAACTTGTTTAATAATGTTTATATATTTATGTCTTTAGTAGTCCTAGATATATGTCGTAACTAAATACATTGTCTAAGGTTGTGATGAATCCAATATCAATGATTTAATAAGTTGACTTTTCTTATGTCATGTGTGATGTTTTGGTTTATTTATTGAGTCTGGTTTTCAATGCTTCTTGTTAATTGGCCACTAATAAGATTGATTAGGTGAACTTAAAATGAACTTGGAAAAGTGATTTTAGGTTTATCCATAGACTCAATAGCTAATGATCTCACACTCACCTTAGAGATTTCCTTTCAAGATAGGAATATACCTATCGGGCATGGGTAGACATAATTGGAACTTGACCTTAATAAATTCAGAGTTTCTTATTTAACATAGGAATATAGTTAAGGGTTACTTTGGCTGTTTGTATCTGACCATCGGAATAGACTTTTGTATATTTTTGTGTTCCAAGTTAATAAATTGACATATTACACAACCATAAGATAATCACTTCATCTTTAGAAGGATATTGGAAGGATTCACAACCCTAGATAGCTTCATAATATTGATTTCTTTTAATTTACCTTTGCACTGTTTTAATTTTTTTTCTTTAGTTAAAATCACCATCCAAACAAAAATCAATCTTTTAGATACTTGTAGAAATTTAACTTCAATAAATTAATAGTATAGTTATTAAGTCCTCGTGGGATCGATACATTTTATACTACTTGAACGATACGTGCGCTTGTATTGCGTGAATGATTTCACCGATCAGTATATTTTTCTTCATCTCTTTTATTTCGGTTTCTTACAGTATCTAAGATTATATATACCATCGGTATATTTTTATGTTTCTCAACGAGATAAGACTATTGAAAAATGTGCTATGGGATTACATTGTAAGTGTCAATAATAGAATTTTTCCAAATAAAAAATGAATTATCACGTATTTAGAAGTTCTAGAGAACACTATTTCAATTTGATTTATCTATTTGTTAGAAATAGAGAGAGGAGAGTCTGAAGAAAAATTACTAATTTTCTTAATTTCAATATAATATACAGATGGCCTTTATATAGCCACTACAAAAGAATTATATCGAGAATATTCACATAAAATTATGTACACAATCAATCAACATTAACATAAAATCATCAGAGTAATATAGAAATAATGGTAATGTGCAATATATGGTAATTGAAATGTCATATCTTTGCATCCCCCCTCAAACTCAAGATGGTTGTTAGGAAACCATATTGAGTTGGGAAATAGGGTTATGGGTGGCTAGGAATCAGCTACTTGATCATCGGAGCATAGATACACCAATCGAGGAGTGCCACGAGCAATATGTTGATGAATGAAATGACAATCAATCTCAATGTGTTTAATATGTTCATCAAATACATCATTATATGCAACTTGAATTAGGCTTTGATTGTCACAGTAAAGAGTACTGAATGGTGGTTGAGGCACTCTCATATCCTCAAGGAGCCAACGTAGCCATAGAAGTTTGATAGTAGTTACAATAAGAGCTCGATATTCAGCCTCAGTACTAGAACGAGCAACCAATGTCCATTTCTTACTACGCCAAGAAATAAGTGAGTCACCCAAAAATACACAGTAACCAGTAGTGGATCGACGATTAGTTAGGTCACCTGCCCAATTTGCATCGAAGTAAGCTCGAAGAACAAATGAAGAATAAGTAGAGAAATAGAGACTACAAAAGAGAATGAATTTAACATAACGAAAGATGTAAAACACTGCATCTTAATGAAGAGATCAAATAACAGTCATGAAAACTGACTCACAATGTGAATGACATAGACAATGTCTGGTCGAGTGATATTGAGATAAATGAGACTGCCAACTAATTATCTATAGATAGTAGTACCTGTCAGTGTCCTAAACATGCCAAGGATCTCTAAATCATGATTTGTGTATGAATAATCAATTAAAGTTTACGGAAGGAACTTACATTGGTTGATTGAAATTCATAATTTCTTGTTGGATGTATGGAAGCTCCAAGCTTTGATTTGAATTCCAAACTCAATGGTGGGTTTCCCTATCACCTTTCTTAGACTCTCTATGTGCTAGCAAAGTTGAAATTTTTGCAACAAAATTTCTTTGGAGAAGAAGGTCTCACGGTAATGAAGGAGGAGGAAGAGAGAGAGAACTTTTTCACTTTTCAAAAATTGGTGGGTTGTGTTGATTTTCAAAAAATCAAGTTATAGTAATTGTTTTCAAAAACTAGGTAGGTGAAAAGTAAATGGTTTCATTTATATTGGCCAACTACTCACATCAACTTGTCAAACAATTGGTGTAAGTCAAGTGGGTCCCACCACTTTAAATTCCAAATTTAGTTGGCTTACACAACACACTTTGTGCCCGGGTTCGTTTAATCCGATTAAATGAATATTTCGTCACGACGTAATAAAATCCAATTTAATTAAATAATAATGCCTAAAAAAATTATTACGAAAGTCGTTTACGAATTAATTCCAAATTAATTCATTTATTTGAATTAAAATCCAATTTTAATTCCGTATTGAAATACAATTTCAATTAATATATCTGATCTATTATTTTAGCCCAAATAAATAAATTCAATAGAAAAATTCAATTAACTATTAAATTTAATCCCATATAAAATTCTTGCGCAGTTAATCCCAGATTAATTCTTACTTTAATTAATCATAGATTAATTTTCTCTCTCTAGGATTAATTAAAGTAAGAATTAATCTGGGATTAATTCTGTTCAAGTAAAATATCATCGGTGATTCTTTGGGAAGTGACCCAAGAGATTCCTAGATATGTTGGCAGTAAATACGATTGTCAGACTATCCAACACGTGCGTACCGCGTACCACGTTCTCACCGATTCACAAGACATGGTTGGCTTCTAGCAAATCACCGTGCCTACCCAATTCTCCAGAAATATTCAACGAGGAATATATAATATGTATCAGGCGTAGTATATAATGTATTGCATAATACGATCCAGTATCGGATGTCACATGCTAGGTCTAGGGCTAGAATTGTGTCTGCCCCGTATGAAGTATATATCGGATCACTAGTAACTTGTCTCTATATCGGATAATCATGACCTAGTCATATTATCCCGATAGCTGCAGTATTTAAGAGTACTAGTTCTGTATCCCTGTCTGATCATCATCTCCATATGACTGAAGTGATACTGCCATCTTGACATCACACCCAATACACTACGATTTTCAGTATACTTAGAAGAGGCGTACATAGAACCTGTTAAAGCTCCGGACGACCAAAACCAAATCGTACTGATTGTTGCAAGTATTAGCGATGCAAGTCTCAGGTTAAGACCACATACACCTACCTTGATTCGGATTCCCGTAGACACATAGTCATACTACTAATAGGATTCCGAGAGGTCTATCTAGAGCGAAGCTATTCCCAGTCCAACGGCTAACAGAACCTCCTATCACACTTGCATAAGTATCCAATACTTATATATATGAGAACTATGTCGTTAAGCTTCCATAACGCGCATAAATGTAATACTAGCCTATTCCGCATTATCGATGTCTAGTCTCGATAATACTACGACTATGGATATTTAATGATTAAACCTTTCGTCCATTAATACTGTCTCATATCTTATTAATCTGGTACTAATCATATGGACTTTTATCATTTATATATCCAAGTAATCCAATTATAAAATGATAAAAGAGCAATTTCCTTTGTCACATAGTAAATTTGTACAAAAACAACATATTTTTTTACAAATAGTGATGTTATGGGTCATAATTATCCAACAGTATCATCAAGAAGAGTGTCTTCCATAGGTGTAAGTCTAGTATTATACTCAATATGGGTTGGAGAAATAAGATCAAAAACATACTTGGCTTGAGATAGATGATAGCCATCATTAGAGGAAGTAAAGAAGTTACTCAGAGAACTAAGATATTTCATTTCAAATTGTTGACTAAGAGACTACTTAAGATCTGTAATTCCTGAAACATCATCCCTATTAATAATCATGTCATCAACATAAAGAAGTAGCATCATGTTGTCTGGACCAGATTTTCAAAGGATTATAGGAAGAATCATGGGGACTGGATGTTGGACAATTATGACACTGTTTGTAAAAGACATTGTGTTTTTGTACAAAATTAACTATGTAGTAATGAAAATTGCCTTTTATCATTTCGTAATTTATTTACTTTGATATATAAATGGTAAAAATCCATATGATTAGTTCCGGATTGAGATGATATGAGACAGTATCAATCCATAAAGGTTTAATCATTAAATATTCCTAGTCGTAGTATTATCGAGACTGGACATCGATAATGCGGAATAGACTAGTATTGCACTTGTGCGCGTTGTGAGGGCATAACGGCACATAGTTCTCATATGTTTAAGAATATGATACTTATACAAGTGCGATAGGAGGTTGTGTTTTACTGATGGTACGGAAAACAGCTTCGCTCTGGATAGACCACGCGGAATCCCATTGGTAGTATGTATATGTGTCTATGGGAGTCCGCGTCAGGGTATGTGTATTTGGTCTTAACCTGAGACTTGCATCGCTAATACTTGCGACAATCGGTAAACTTTGGTTTTGGTCGTCCAGGGCTTTAACAGGTTCTGTGTACGCCTCTATTGGGTTTATCGAGAATCGTAGTATATTGGATGTGATGTCAAGACGGAAGTATCACTTCAGACATATGGAGATGATGATCATGCAGAAATTCATAACTAGTTCTCTATTATGTTGCAACCATCGGGATAATATGACAAGGTCATGATTATCCGATTCAAAGAGACTAGTTGCTTGAGATCCGATATGTGCTTCGTACGGGGCAGACACTATTCCAGCCCCAGGCCTAGCACGTGACATCATATACTGGATCGCAATACGGATACTACGTATTCTATGTCTGACATAGATTATATATTCCAGTAAGAATATTTCTGGAGAACTGGGGGGCACGGTGCTTTGCTAGAAGCCAACCATGTCTTGTAAATCGGTAAGCACGTGGTACGAGGTACTCACTTTATCGGATAGTCCGATAACCGGATTTACTGCCAACATATCCAGAGATCTCTGGGTCGCTTCCCTAAGATTCACCGATGACAGTTGACTTAAATTAGAATTAATCTGGGATTAATTTAGAGAGAGAAAATTAATCTGGGATTAATTGGGGCTTTATTTAATCTAGGATTAAATGTGTTCAGTAGAGATAGAACGTGATTAATTTGGAATTAATCGGTAAAAATAAATTTAATAGTTAAATTTGATTTTTCTATTTAATTTATTCAAATGGGCTAAAATTAATAGATTAGATATATTAATATGAATTGGATTTCATTACGAGATTAAAGTCGGACTTTAATACGAACGAACGAATTAATTTAGAATTAGTTCGTGAACGACGTTCGTAATATATTTGCGAGGCATCGTTATTTAATTAAATTAGATTTAATTATTTAGCGAAGAAGGTTCGTTTAATCGGATTAAACGAAATCGAGCCGCGGCAAATGTTCGTAGAGATATTTGAATTTTGAATTCAAATAAGTGGGGCCCACTTCACATGTGTGGTAGGTGGTGGTAGTTGGCATTTATGCCAAGCCACCAACCAACCAACCACCTTGTATTGGTTTTGGTAAAACCATTTACCCAACTACCAAGTTTTGGTGAAAATGGTAAAAAGGTTTTACCAAAAGCAACTTTCTACACATTTTTGACATAAGTTGAAAAATACAAACCCTATGCAACTCTCCCTTGGTGTGAACTTCATCATTTTGCTCTCTTTTATTTTGTTCTTCAAATCAAAAGCTAGCACTTAAGCAAGTCAACAAAGGTGATAGGGAAACATCTTCAAGAGTTGGAATCAACACTTTGCTTGGATCTTGGAGATCATTTTCACAAATTTTTTTAAAAGCTCAAATCCATTCGTTGTAAGTATTCCGCAACTTATAATGTTCTTATTCAATGTTTTTCATGCTTATTAGATCCTTGACATGTTCTAGGAACACTAACAATGGTATCAGAGCCAATTTTAAGCATGAAAAATTTTAGGGTTCTTGAGCATAAAAATTTGGGGCTTTTGTGTTTTGAACATGATTTTTTCAAATTGATGCTTTGAGCATGTTTAGAATATGATAACTTAGAGTTATGCATGATTACATTTGAAATAATTGAATGATCAAAATTAAAAAATGGTTAGCTTGGCCGAATGTACCAAGCAGTCCAATGTGCAGTTTTTTGATTTTTTTGTAACATAAAATGATGTGTTTAAATGCATGTTTAAATGTTGATTATTGGTTTAATTGGATTAGAATCAAAGTCAATAATGTTTATGTTAAAATCAAAGAGCATGTTGTGCATGAAATGATATTTTTAGGCTTCAATTTGTGTTAAGCATGAATGATGTATTTTGACCTCAATTTGTGTTGAGCATGAATTGTTGGATTAAGCATGATTAATTAAGTTAATTGGTATTTTGGAAATATTGAGTTTAATTAATTAATCATGACTAATACACTTTAATTATAATAATTATAATATTTAGAATATTAAAATGTAATAATTGGCCTTTAAATTTATTGGGCTAAAAGTGTGTATTTGGGCTTAATGGGCTTGGTTTGACCAAGTTTGGTTTTGGACTTTTGGATTGGATCCAATGGAGCCCAAAACCAATTCCATGAAGTCCAAATACATCACTTGGCCCTTTAAAGAATTTAATTGGGCCTAATGGGCCTAAATTGATTTGATGGCAATAGGGTGATTCCTATTGGGCCTTGGCATTTTCGGTTTGATCCATTATGGCAAAGCCCATGCCTTAAGAATCAATTAAAAGCCCATTAGACTTTAATTAAAATGACATTGGATGTTATTGGGCCTTTGAGACCCATCAAGATTGGATTTGGAATCCAAGTCTTTAAGGCAAATATATAAGTGTAAATATTTAATTTGGAATTAATTTGAATTAGTATTGAATACAAATAAATTGGATTTAAAGTTGTAGTTCGATATAATTCAAGAATACGTACTTAAATTATTTATTCTTAAACGAGTTGGACTCGAGCAAATCAAATCATTGTTTGAACATTGGATGGTCATTAATCAAAGATTAATTAATTGGAATAGATTGATTGAATAACATGTTTTTTTTGAATACATAAATGTGTTGTATGAATAATGTATATTGAATGGATATTAGAAGGGCAAGGCAACTTTGGAAATTGTAATAAATTTAGAATTTATTAAATTGGGCCTGCGTGTCCAGCCTTTAATCTCTTTACTCCTTGTAATTCTCTTCTCACATATTCCCCTCAATGAAAATGAGGTTTCTTTATTGTATTTGTAATTGGGTAGGAGTTAGAATAGTTCTAGTCGGGGGAGGAAAGAGAGCGATTGTTCTAGGAACAATCTGTTTAAATATCCATCCGCATATCGTTATTAATTTACTTTTGCGCCTTATGATGTTTTAGAAGCATGCTTAAGGGTGTATGATGAGACCTAATCAAAGATAATAAATTGGATGCCAATTTACGCGAAAAACTCTCAAAAACATATTAAGCGTTTTTCCTTCCGTTGAGTGATTCTTACTCAAGATCCAAAGTTGGCATTGGTTTGTTGGCCAAAGTCAAGACCTTGTCAATTGCGGATGTGTTTGAATCATGAAAGTTTTGTTCTATATCGGTGTCTTGTCCAAGTTGTGATTTGTTGGCCAAAGTCAAGATCACTTCTTGTCCATCGTCATTGATTACGAAGCTTTCCATGTCAATGGGTCCCGCTTAACTTGAATCATTAAGCTTGTTGTGCCAAAGCCAAGGCTTAGTTGATTCAGAGGAAAATTTAGGAAAATATATTGGATATATTGGCATATATACTGTATATATGTTTCGGACTTGGATGTCCACCTACCGGATCTAGGAATTAGATGAGATCCAATTGATCTTCGAGATCTACCTAGTTAAGTTTCATACAGCTTGTTGGCCAAAGTCAAGGTTGTGTGTTATTTAACGGGATCCTAGCCCACTAGGAAATTATGTTTCCCAAGTACTCGACAGAGGGTTAGAGGCTCGCCGAAAAATAGTGGGAGGCTAGTATTGAATTTGCAATTTCAATCAGATATTTAGCTTTACGCGCTTTCAAATAATTTCGTCAAAATTACTTTATTAGTTGGACTAATATATTTTTATTTTTCTATGTAACAGTTAGACTGTACCCATTATCGTTGACTAGATAGTTGTACTATCGTAGTCAAGATGACAGGAAAGGGAAATGTCCGCGACATTATCATGGTAGAGAATGTCTTTAAGGGCACGAACTTTGCAGATTGGGAAATAACCTTAGGATTGTCCTAGGTTCAGAGAGGCTGTTGTATATTTTACAGAGACCTCTTGGGCCTAAGCCCGGACCGAATGAGACACTTGAGTTGGAGCTTTGGAAGACTCACAGCGGTGATTGTGACACAACTCAGTCCATTATGCTTGCTTCGATGACTCTGTATTTCCGTAGACAAAATAAGGACTTGGATCCTTATAATATGTTAGCGAGGTTGCAAGATCTGCATCGCTCAACAAGAGGATGCAGAGGTACGAGTTAGTGAAGAATCTCTTTTCACTCACGCATGACAGAAGGCATGTCTGTTGAGTCCCACGTGGCATAGATGATTGCTGACATTGATGAGTGGCCAACATGGGGATAGTCTTTGAGGCTGAGATTACTGTGGATATGATCCTGCAATCCTCCCCGATTCCTGGAGACATTTCATCATAAATTATAATTTGATGAACAACAATGATACTCTTGGAGAGTTATTGTCAACTCTCAAGGAGGCTGAGAAAGAGCTTCATAAGGGCAACAAGCGCGAGGCGCACTTTGCATCGACATCTCATGCACCTAGGGCTGGGCCCAAGGCTACTGGAGGTGTGAAAAAGAAGAAGCATAACAAAAAGGGCAAGGCCAAATCGTCAAAGGCTTCTGGGAAGCCAAAGGACAAATCTCAGGATGTTTGCCTGAAGTGCGGCAAGCGGGGTCACTGAAGCGTGACTGCCGCGAGTACAAGGCGCTTCAGAAGGAGATTAACGGGCAAGGCACCGGCTTCAGGTATGTTTATTATTGAAATAAACATGGCTACTTCTAGTTTTAAAAATTGGATTTTTGATTCTGGTTGTGGTACTCACATATGTACTGATGTGCAGGATCTGTAGATTAGCAGGAGACTGACCTCAGGGGAGATTGATCTACGCGTTGGAAATGGGGCACCAAACACCGTTTTGGCCGTTGGCACTTTTGTTTTAGAACTGCCTTCGGGGCATGTACTTAAACTTTCAGACTGTTATTATGTACCTAGTTTGACTAGGAATATTATCTTTGTATCTTGTTTGACCCAATGCGGGTACACTTTTGTATTCCGAAACACTGGGTGTTTTGTTTATAAAGATTATTTTGAGATATGTTTAGATGATGCTAATAATGGTCTTTATATTTTGAATATAATTCAATCTCAAACATATAATGTAACAAACAAAAGGCTCAAACTAAGTAACAAAGATGAAATTTATATGTGGCACTGTCGTCTGGGACACATTAACAAGACTCGCATATCCACACTTTCGAAGAGTGGGTACTTGGACGGATTTGATCCAAATTCATATGACGTCTGCGAATCTTGCTTATTAGGCAAAATGCCTAAATCACCTTTTAGCGGTAAAGGTGTACGCGCCACCGAACTGTTAGCCCTCGTTCATAGTGAAGTTTGTGGGCCCATGTCTAGCCGGCTAGAGGTGGATTCGAATACTTCGTAACCTTTAAGATGGATATGCATCACGTTATGGTTATGTGTATCTTATGAGACACAAGTCGGAAACTTTTGAGAAATTCAAAGAGTTTCGACACGAAGTTGAAAAATAGACCGGCAAGAGTATAAAGACATTACGGTCGGACCGTGGTGGCGAATACTTGAGCAATGAGTTTCTAGATTACTTGAAAGAATATGGTATTCTTTCACAGTGGACACCTCCTGGAACACCGCAATTAAACGGTGTATCCGAACGGAGAAACCGAACTCTGTTGGACATGGTAAGGTCTATGATGAGTCGCACTGAGCTACCTATTTCCTTCTGGGGATATGCATTAAACAGTGCAGTTCTTATTTTGAATAAGGTTCCGTCAAAGTCTGTACAACAGACACCATATGAGATATGGACAGGAAAGAAATCGGGTTTCTCATTCCTAAAGATTTGGGGATGCTGGGCATACGTCAAACGTTTGGAAGGTACCAAACTTGAGCCCAAATCGGATAAATGCCTATTCGTAGGATATCCTAGGGAAACCAAAGGATATTACTTCTATCACCCACGAGAGAACAAAGTATTTGTTGCTCTACATGCGGTTTTCCTTGAGAAGGAATTCCTAAATACAGTGGTTAGTGGGAGGAAAGTAGAACTCGATGAAAATCGGAGTGATACTGTTCCTGGCATAGAATCCTCAATGGAACAAGAACAGTCCATCCGGGATGAGACTGTACCACAATCTTCTATTACACAATGACCGCGTAGGTCGGAGAGAGTCAGGAACCAACCTGAGAGGTATGGGTTTCTGATCTCACCTCATGTAGATATTAATCTCATTGAGGATGACGAACCGGCTATGTATGAGGAAGCGATACAAGATATCGATTCCGCTTTATGGCAAGAGGCCATGAAGTCCGAAATGGATTCCATGTACACCAACCAAGTTTGGACACTGGTTGATGCACCAGAAGGCGTAAAGCCTATTGGATGCAAATGGATCTTCAAGAAGAAGACCGACATGGAAGGCAACGTGCAAACATACAAAGCTAGGCTTTTAGCGAAGGGGTATCGTCAATGACATGGTGTCGATTACGACGAAACTTTCTCACCCGTTGCCATAATTAAATCCATTCGGATAATGCTTGCTATTGCTGTATATTTCGATTACGAGATATAGCAGATGGACGTTAAAACCGTTTTCCTTAACGGAAACCTTTTGGAGGATGTTTATATGCAAAAGCCTGACGGTTTTATCGTGCCTAGACTTGCAAACAAGGTTTGTAAGTTAAATCGGTCCATCTATGGACTGAAGCAAGCATCGCGGTCATGGAACCAATGTTTTGATGAGATCATAAAAGAATATGATTTCATTCAAAACGAGGATGATCCTTGTGTATATAAGAAGGTTAGTGGGAGCGCACTGAAATTCATTGTCCTTTATGTTGACGTTGCATTGCTTATGGGCAATGACATTCCCATGCTAACATCGGTGAAAGCTTGGCTTTCATTAAAATTCTCCATGAAAGATCTAGGAGAAGCGGCCTTTATTCTAGGAATAAAGATCTACAGGGATAGATCTAGAAAGCTGCATGGACTCTCCCAGAGCATGTACATTGACAAAGTGTTGAAAAGATTCAACATGGATCAGTCCAAGAGGGGACTGTTACCAGTGTCACATGGCATCTCTCTATCTAAGGACATGTGTCCTAAAACTCAAGATGAGAGAAACACATGAGTCGGATACCATTCGCCTCGCAGTCGGATCGATCATGTATGCCATGATATGTACACGACCTGATGTCTCGTATGCTTTGAGCATGTGTAGTCGCTATCAGGCCGATCCAGGTGATGGTCACTGGATGGCGGTTAAGAACATCCTTAAGTATCTTAGACGAACTAAGGATGCTTTCTTAATTATGGAGATGGAGAACTTGAGGTAACTGGGTATACCGATGCAAGTTTCCAAACCGATAAAGACGACTCTAAGTCACAATCCGGGTACATATTTTGTTTGAACAACGGAGCAGTAAGCTGGAAATCTTCCAAGCAAGAGACTGTTGCCGATTCAACAACAGAAGCGGAGTATATTGCTGCAGCTGAAGCAGCAAAGAGCAGTTTGGATCCGTAAATTCCTAATTGGATTAGGAGTAGTTCCGTTAGCAGTTGAGCCCGTTCCATTATATTGTGACAATAATGGGGCTATAGCGCAGGCTAAGGAACCACAGTCTCATCAACGATCCAAGCATGTTCTTCGACGTTTCCATCTGATTCGTGAGATCATACATCGTGGCGATGTGAAGATCGAGAAGTCGCATCAGATGACAACATTGCAGATCCGCTGACGAAAGCTATTTCACAGCAAAAGTTTGAGAAACATATACATAGTTCAGGTGTTCGATGCTTGAGTGACTGGCTATAGGCCAAGTGGGAGATTGTTAGAAATTATGACCCATAGCGTCACTGTTTGTAAAAGACATTGTGTTTTTTACAAATTAACTATGTAGTAATGAAATTGCCTTTTATCATTTCGTAATTTATTTACTTTGATATATAAATGGTAAAAGTCCATATGATTAGTTCCGGATTGAGATGATATGAGACAGTATCAATCCATAAAGGTTTAATCATTAAATATCCCTAGTCGTAGTATTATCGAGACTGGACATCGATAATGCGGAATAGACTAGTATTGCACTTGTGCGCGTTGTGAGGGCATAACGACATAGTTCTCATATGTTTAAGTATAGGATACTTATGCAAGTGCGATAGGAGGTTGTGTTTTACCGATGGTACGGAAAACGCTTCGCTCTGGATAGACCCCGTGGAATCCCATTGGTAGTATGTATATGTGTCTATGGGAGTCCGCGTCAGGGTAGTGTATTTGGTCTTAACCTGAGACTTGCATCGCTAATACTTGCGACAATCGGTAAACTTTGGTTTTGGTCGTCCAGGGCTTTAACAGGTTCTGTGTACGCCTCTATTGGGTTTATCGAGAATCGTAGTGTATTGGATGTGATGTCAAGACGGAAGTATCACTTCAGACATATGGAGATGATGATCACGCAGAGATTCATAACTAGTTCTCTATTGTGTTGCAACCATCGGATAATGTGACAAGGTCATGATTATCCGATTCAAATAGACTAGTTGCTTGATATCCGATATGTGCTTCGTACGGGGCAGACACTATTCCAGCCCCAGGCCTAGCACGTGACATCAGATACTGGATCGCAATACGGATACTACGTATTCTACGCCTGACATAGATTATATATTCCAGAAAGAATATTTCTGGAGAATTGGGTAGGCACGGTGCTTTGCTAGAAGCCAACCATGTCTTGTAAATCGGTAAGCACGTGGTACGAGGTACTCACTTTATCGGATAGTCCGATAACCGGATTTACTGCCAATATATCCAGAGATCTCTTGGATCGCTTCCCAAAGATTCACCGATGACAGTTGACTTAAATTAGAATTAATATGGGATTAATTTAGAGAGAGAAAATTAATCTGGGATTAATTGGGGCTTTATTTAATATGGGATTAAATGTGTTCAGTAGAGATAGAACGCGATTAATTTGGAATTAATCGGTAAAATAAATTTAATAGTTAAATTTGATTTTTCTATTTAATTTATTCAAATGGGCTAAAATTAATATATCGGATATATTAATATGAATTGGATTTCATTACGAGATTAAAGTCGGACTTTAATACGAATGAACGAATTAATTTAGAATTAGTTCGTCAACGACGTTCGTAATATATTTGTGAGGCATCGTTATTTAATTAAATTAGATTTAATTATTTAGCAACGAAGGTTCGTTTAATCGGATTAAACGGAACCGAGCCGCGGCAAATGTTCGTAGAGATATTTGAATTTTGAATTCAAATAAGTGGGACCCACTTCACATGTGTGGTAGGTGGTGGTAGTTGGAATTTATGCCAAGCCACCAACCAACCAACCACCTTGTATTGGTTTTGGTAAAACCATTTACCCAACTACCAAGTTTTGGTGAAAAGGGTAAAAGGGTTTTACCAAAAGCAACTCTCTACACTTTACACACTTTGACATAAGTTGAAAAATACAAACCCTAGACACTCTCCATTGGGCGTGAACTTCATCCTTTTGCTCTCTTTGATTTTGTTCTTCAAATCAAAAGCTAGCACTTAAGCAAGTCATCAAAGGTGATAGGGAAACATCTTCAAGATTTGGAATCAACACTTTGCTTGGATCTTGGAGATCATCTTCACAATTTTTTTTAAAAGCTCAAATCTGTTCGTTGTAAGTATTCCGCAACTTACAATGTTCTTATTCAATGTTTTTCATGCTTATTAGATCCTTGGCATGTTCTAGGAACATTAACACTGGAGGTGACCCAATATGCATATAGTCGCACTGAACTTGGAAAACCATGCATGAGGAGCTTGTTTCAGGCCATATAAGGCATAACGTAGGCAACATACTGTACGGGCCAAATTTGGGCTAAGGACCCATAACCCATGTATCAGACAAAGTCCAATTCCTCCAAACAACATCCAATTAAATAATATACAAATATTCTGAGATATGATCCCGATATTTATCCGAACTGAAAAAGTTTTAAAAGTTGGTATTACCAACGGTTATGCTATCACAATAAAGATATCAAGTTAAATAATATAAAAAATATTCTGAGATATGATCCCGCACGTTTTCGCTACGCGCTTCTAAAACGCACCTACTAACACCAAACATTTTCAATATTGATATTATAATGTCAAATATCGCTCCTACCAATTTTGAAACACTAAGATGAAAATTAATTCGCTTTCATAATGGCTATTGGTTTACACTATTGCATATGTCAACTGCACATCATGATACTATACTCACTAGATATAAGTTTATCGTGAGTTTAACGATCCTTTATTGTGACTTCTATAATCTTCATAGGCTCATTGTGTATTCCCTATCAACAATCCTTAAAGGACGACTCAGTTCAGTATCAAAATTACACAACTCTCATACAAGACTAGTGAATCCCTCAAGTCTAAGATCTAGCTCATACATTGTTACTGTAACACCCCGTCAGAGGTAGGATCCTACCGGCAGGAAATATGATTAACTCATCTCCATAAACCTCCAAATTTATAGAAAAACATATATGATGTATCCTAAAACTGGACAACCTGGATCGCAGTCCAGCATCAAAACAAAACATAAAAAGAAAACATCCAACATTCAAAGGACCTCAAGTCCACACAAAGCATATCAAAATCATAATCAACACTTAAGGGCTTCGTGCCCACAACATCAATCAACACTAAAGGGCTCCATGCCATAACATCATATACAAACCAAAACTTTTACTTAATAAATATATAATAGCGTGCTCAGAATGATGATTAACATAATAATCATATATCCTACACCTCTAAGACTTTCTCCCAAGACACTTACGAATGTGAATCCGCATCTCGAGCATGAACTCCAAAGCTGTTGTGGTTAACCTGTCTAGAAGCCAACCTGTAAACCTAGTAAACTAGTTTGGTATGAGTTATAAAACTCAATAAGTAACCATATTAGTACTATAAAAGTCAATCACATTAGAAGTTTTTCAGAATTATCAAGTTATTAAGAGTTTAGAATTATCAACTTTCTATTAACCTTTATACTTTACCCAACTCAAATTTTCATATACATATCTACATAGGTCTCAATCTAATAACTAACAAATCATACAAATCAAAACTCAAATACCACAGAGTACATCATTTAACGTCGAATTCACTTCATCATGTGAAACATGAAGTCACATATTTATATTTTTATCACGAATAACTATCTTTGAAATATCATCAATCGGTGAGTCAAATAAACTTTCTTTAACTCGATAATCTTACGATAGTTTAACATGGCTTATCGAGTTCACACATACCAGTTCAGAAACCATAGCTCGCTTCTCTTTCATTCTCGCAAATCCAATTTTTAAAATTCTTGCTTAGATACATAATACCTCAAGCTTACAAACTCATTCAGTCTCTTTCATAATATTCGTACATATGATAACAAACTTAGCAAACATATTTCATAATATCTTATTCTCACACAGCTTTTCGGTCATTCATTCATTCCATAAAAACATACAAAGTCCATACATATCATGGATTATATCATACATACGCATACACTCAAACACATATACAAGCATCGTGTAACCGACAACAAATCATGCATAAAAGCCAATACATTAAAGAACACATAACCAAACAATACATAGATATGATGGCTTATATATATGAGACTCATTACATATTTTAGAATAGATATGAGATGAATTTCTTCCAAACGAATCCCCAACCAGCTCGACTACTATACCAAGAGTACATCAACTAATTAAACATACACACATGTATATAATCACGTAACACAAACTCTTCGTACGACTACTCATACACAAGCACATATATGACAATCACTCTAAGACATTATTCAAATACTCACATACATATATATGTTTCAAACATACGAATATACATATTATTACGAATGTAAATGTCATAACTTTAACAATCCTCATATCTTTCATTTACCGATCAAATATACTTAGTTTCATATTTTCTATATAGAAATCTTGATACAGAACTTATTAATTAAACATATTCGTTATGGAAGTGCTTAGCTTATACTCATTCTTTATCACACTTAACCATTCTAATCTCTATATAAATAAATCGCATGTATAAAATAATAACAACTTATTCATATAGCGTACACATATATCAGCTAATACCAATTCAGAGATCATGGTTTGTTCCATTTATCGATTTTGTATACCAAGCCTATACATAGCTTAACATCATATGCATATGAATATATGTTCATATACTTATATATTACATATTCATTAAAATACACGTATTTATATTGTTACAGATTCCTACCCTTACGTACATCCATACATACACATAGACATTAGCTCATCAAATATTTCACTTCATATTAAAGCATTAACAAAAATCCATACATGTGGCGGTCGATAAACTTAACTTTACATGGTCTGGAACTTTATCTCAATAGTATCTTTTAACTATCCTCGTCTTATCATAAACACTTCAATCATTATATATATATATATATATATATGAACACACACAACACATATATATACATTTATTTAAATGCAAATAAACAAATCAAGTACTCTTCGCATGAGTTACTTACCTGGCTTCGCGAGCACTCCATGTCCTAGTCAAGTCTGCCAAAACAAATGGCAAAACATCGTTGGAATCGCAACTTATGAAATTCTCGACTTAATTTTGACAAATTTCTGGATCTTTACAAAACAATCGAATCAAGTCTGATTTCAATATTTTCAGTTTTGATAATCTGATATCATTACAAACTAATTTGAGCCACTAGTTAACTTACGTCTTCTGCGTGTTTTAGGAAAATCTTCAGAAAAAGTTTCCGTAAACGCTACGGAAAGGTCCCGAACCCACCGAACCTACCCAGATCTATCTAAAAATTATCGTACCATCATATTGTTAGTGTCCTACATATGCCCAATGTCTCTAAACAAGATTTATGTGTGAACAAATCAAGTGAAAGTAGCGGAAATACTCACATTGATTGGTTGAGGAATTTCAAAATTTCCGACGGATGTAGAAGCTCCAAGCCTTGTATTTGAGTTCTAAACTCTTGGGTGAGTTTCCCTAATACTTTAATCTAACTCTCAATGTGCTAGCAATGGTGATTTTTTACAACTAAAATTCAAGGAGAAGAGAAGGAAGAATCGGCCACAAGGAGAGAGGAATGAATGAATAGTGATTTTAAGTTTCCAAAACTTCTATCAAAATTTGTGTTTGAGTTGACAAAAGGATGCCTTTTTTAATTGATGCTAGCTACTCACATCAACTTGTCAAACAATTGATGTAAGTTGTGGGTCCCACCCAATTAAATTCAAGTTGGCTAACACAACACACTTTGGGCCCATGTTCGTTTAATCCGACTAAATAAATTTTTCATCGCAAAATAATTAAATCCAATTTAATTAAATAATTATGTCTAACAAAATTATTACGAAAGTCACTCACGAATTAATTCCAAATTAATCCATTCACTTGAATTAAAATCTAATTTTAATTCCGTATTGAAATCCAATTTCAATTATATATCCGATATATTATTTTAAGCCAATTAAATAAATTAAATAGTAAAATCTAATTTAACTATTAAAAATCTAATTTAACTATTAAATTTACTTTGCCGATTAATTCCAAATTAATCGAGTTTTCTCTTCTAGACAATTTAATCCCAGATAAATTATTACCGTAATTAATCCCATATTAATTTTCTCTCTCATAATTATCCCAGATTAAATATATTCGAGTCAAATGTCATTGGTGAATCTTTGGGAAGCTACCCAATAGATTTCTGGATATATTGGCAGTAAATCCAGTTGTCGGACTATCCGACACGTGCGTACCGCCTACCACAATCTCACCGATTTACAAGACATGGTTGGCTTCTAACAAAGTACCGTGTCTATCCAATTCTCCAGAAATATTCAACGAAAAATATATAACCTCTATCCGGTATAGTATACACTGTATTGCGTAATATGATCCAGTATCAGATGTCACAAGTTACGCTGAGGTCTGGAATTGTCTGCCCTATACGAAGCATATATCGAATCACTAGCAACTAGTCTCTGTAATCGGATAATCATGACGTAGTCATACTATCCCGATAGCTGCAGCATTTAAGAGTACTAGTTCTGTATCCTGCATGATGATCATCTCCATATGACTGAAAGGATACTCCCATCTTGACATCACACCCAATACACTACGATTCTCAGTAAACCCAGAAGAGGCGTACACAGAACCTGTTAAAGCTCCAGACGACCAAAACCAAAGTATACTGATTGTCGCAAATATTAGCTATGCAAGTCTCAGGTTAAGACCACATACACCTACCATGATTCGGATTCCCATAGACACACAGTCATACTGCCAATGGGACTCCGAGGGGTCTATCCAGAGCGAAGCTGTTCCCGATCCAATGGCTAAAAGAACCTCCGATCACACTTGCATAAGTATACAATACTTAAACATATGAGAACTATGCCGTTAAGATTCCATAACGGGCACAAATGTAATACTAGTCTATTCTGTATTATCGATGGCCAGTCTCGATAATACTACGACTAGGGATATTTAATGATTAAACCTTTCCTGGATTAATACTGTCTCATATCTTATTAATCTGGTACTAATCACATGGACTTTTATCATTTATATAGCCAAGTAATCCAATTACAAAATGATAAAAGAACAATTTCCTTTGTCACATAGTTAATTTGTATAAAAACACAATGTCTTTTACAAACAGTGATGCTATTGGTCATAATTGTCCAACAATCTCCCACTTGGCCTATAGCCAATCACTCAAGTGTCCAACACCTGAACTATGTATGGGTCGCTAAAATTTTACTAAGAAATAGCTTTCGTCATTGGATCTGTAAGATTAGCATCCGAAATGATCTTTTCGATCATTACATCGCCAAGATGTGTGATCTCACGAATTAGATGAAACCATCGAAGTACATACTTGGATCATTGATGAGACCGTGGTTCCTTAGCCTGTGCTGTAGCCCAGCTCAGCTGCTAACAGAACTACTCCTAATCTAATTAAGAATTTATAGATCCAAAATGCTTCTTTTGATGCCTCAGTCGTAACAATATATTCCGCTTTTATCATTGAATCGGTAATAGTATCTTGCTTAGAAGATTTATAGCTTACTGTTCCGTTGTTCAAATAAAATATGTACCCTGATTATGAATTAAAAGTGTCTTTATCGGATTGAAAACTTGCATCGGTGAACCCAGTCACCTAAAGTTCTCCATCTCCATAGATTAAAAAAGCATTCTTAGTTCGTCTAATATACTTAAAGATGTTCTTAATATCAATCCAGTGACCATCACCTGGATCGGCTTGATAGTAATTGCAGATGGTCAAAGCATTTGAGACACCATGTCGCGTACATGTTTATCAATGTATGAATTCTCGGAGCGTGCCAACAACTTTTAGATCTATCGCAGTAGATCCTTATTCCTAGAATAAAGATTGCCTCTCCCATGTTTTTCATGAAAAATTTTAATGAAAGCCAACCTTTCACCGATTTTAGTATGGGAATGTGATTACTAAGAAGCAATACATCATTAACGTTTAGGACAATCATTGTCAATGCGCTCCCACTAACATTCTTATATACACAAGAATCATCTTCGTTTTGAATGAAAGCATATGGTAATGTGATCTCATCAAAATATTGGTTCCAAGAACGTAATACTTGCTTCAATCCATAAATGGATCGATTTAACTTGCAACTTGTTTGCATATTTTGGCATGACAAAACTGTAAGGATGTTGCATATAAACGTCCTCCAAAAGGTTTTCGTTAATGAAAGTGGGTTTGACGTCCATCTGCCATATTTCATAATAGAAATATGTAACATTAGCAAGCATTATCCGAATGGATTTAATCATGACAACGGGTATAAGGTTTCGTCGTAATCGACACCATGTTGATGACGATACCCTTTCGATATAAGCCTAGCTTTGTACGTTTGTATGTTTCCATCCATGTCTGTCTTCACCATGAAGACCCATTTGCTACCAATAGGCACAATGCCTTCTGGTACATCAACCAGTGTCTAAACTTAGTTGGTATACATGGAATTTATTTCGGACTTCATGGCATCTTGCCATAAATCAGAGTCGATACCTTGTATCACTTCCTCATACGTAGCCAGTTCGTCTCCCTCAATAAACTTAATATCTACATTAGGTGAGATCAGAAACCCATACCTCTGAGGTTGCTTTCTGACTCTCTCCGAATTATGCGGTTCTTGTGTATTAGAATATTATTAAACAGTCTCATCCCTGATGAACTGTTCATGTTCCGTGAGGGGGTCGGTGCCATGAACAGTATCACTCCGATTTTCATTAAGTTTTACTTTTCTCCCACTTATCATTGCATCTATGAATTCTCTTTCGATGAAAACTGCATAAAGAGCAACAAATACCTTGTTCTCTTGTGGGTTGTGGAAATAATATCCTTTGATTTCCTTTGGATAACCAATTACTAATAGGCATTTATCCGATTTGGGTTTTAGTTTGGTACCATCCAAACATTTAACGTATGCCCCATATCCCCAAATCTTTAAGAATGAGAAACTCGTTTTCTTTCCTGTCCATATTTCATATGGAGTCTGTCCAATAGACTTTGACGGAACATTATTCAAAATAAATATTGCACTGTCCAATGAGTATCCCTTAAAGGAAATTGGTAGCTCAATGTGACTCATCATTGACCTTACGATGTCCAACAAAGTTCGGTTTCTCCATTCGGACACACCGTTCAATTAAGGTGTTCCGAGAGGAGTCCACTGTGAAAGAATACCATATTCTTTTAAGTAATCTTGAAACTCATTGCTTAAGTATTCTTCACCACTGTCCAACCATAATATTTTTAATACTTTTGCCAGTCTGTTTTTCTACTTCGTGTCGAAACTCTTTGAATTTATCAAAAGTTTCCGACTTGTGTTTCATGAGATAAACATAATCATAATGCGGTGCAATATTCTTAAAGGTTACGAAGTATTCATAACCACCTCTAGACTAGCTAGACCTGGGCCCATATACGTCACTATGATCGAGGGCTAATAGCTCAGTGGCACATACACATTTACTGCTAAAAGGCGTTTTAGGCATTTTTCCTAATAAACTAGATTCGCAGACGTCATATAAATTAGAATCAAATCCGTCCAAGTATCTACTCTTCAAAAGTGTGGATATACGAGTCTTGTTAATGGTCCGAGATGAAAATTCCACCAAAAAGTTTCATCTGTGTTACTCAATTTGAGCCTTTTGTTTGTCATGTTATATGTTTGGGATTCATTTATATTCAAAATATAAAGACCATTATTAACAATTGTTGTACATATCAAAATGTCATTTTTATATACAAAATACACAGTGTTCCTGAATACAAAGGTATACACGCATCGGGCTAAACAAGATACAGAGATGATGTTCCTAGTCAAACTAGGTACAAAATAACAGCCATCTAATGTAATTACATGCCCTAATGGCAGATACAAAATATAGGTCCCAACGGACAAAATAATGACTCTCATCCCGTTTCTGACTCGTATGTCGATCTCGTGTGAAGCCAGTATCCTGCTAATCAGCAGATCTTGCATACCAGTACATAAGTGAGTACCACATCTAGAATCAAAAATCCAATTTTTAAAACCAGTAGTGGACATGTTCATAACAAACATACCTGAAGCCGGAGCCTTTCCCGTCTTCACTTCCTTCAACTACGCCTTGTACTCACGGCAGTCACGCTTCCAGTGACCCCGTTTTTCACAATGTAGATAGAAGTATTGGGATATGTCCTTAGTCTTCCCAAAAGACTGTAATTATTTGGCCTTGCCCTTTTTCTTCTTTTTCTTCATAACTCCAGAAGCCTTCGACCAAGCCTTGGCCTTCTAAGATGTCGAAGCAAGATGCGCCTCGTGCTTCTTGCCCTTCAGAAGCTTTGGCCCTGTTTCTTTCAGCATCACCATTAACTATCTAAGAGTATTTTCTTGGTTCATCATATTATAGTTCATAATAAACCCGCCCCAGCAGTCGGGCAGAGATTGTAAGATCAAATCTATAGAAGTTTTGACCTCGAAGGTTATGTCTAACTGACCTAGCTGTTTGATGTCAGCAATCATCTACGACACATAGTGTTCGACAGACATACCCTTTGACGTACGCGAGCAAAAGAGCTTCTTTTACAATTCTTACTTCTGAGATTTAAGGTTAGATCTATAAAGGTCCTTCAATTTCAACATCATGTTATAAGGATCCAATCCTTTGTTCTCACGATGAAATTGATGGGTCATTGGGGCAAGCATGACGGATTGAGTGGTAAAGTTATCATCTCGATCAACTGCCTGCTCATGTCCTGGCTCAAGCCCGAGAGGTCTGTCTATAACATAGAGCAACTTCTCGACTCCTAGTATTATATTGAGATTCATCTCCAATCTGGAAAATTGGCGCCGTTAAAGACATTCTCGCCCATGATTATGTTTCTAACACTAATCTTTACAGTCATCCCGATTGCAATAGTCCAACTATCCAATTAACGATTTCAAGTACAATCAAAATATAATAGTTACTATAGTCCAACTATATAACCAACTAAAAGTGGAGTAGTGTCTTGTACAATCTAACTGTTCAAAGAAAATAATAAAACAATATTAATCCAACTAATATATATATATATATTATATATATATATATTATATATATATATATATATATATATATATATATATATATATATATATATATAACGTGATAAATAATAAAAGAGCGCGTATTAGCGAATATTAAATAAAATTACAAATTTAATATTAGCCTCCCACTACTTTTCGGCGAGCCTCTAACCCTCTGTTGAGTACTCGGGAAACCTAGTTTTCGAGTGGGCTAGGATCACGTTAAATAACACAAAACCTTGACTTTAGCCAACAAGCAGTATAAAACTTAACCAGGTAGATCTCTAAGATCAATTGGATCCCATCCATTTCCTAGATCAGGTAGGTGGACCTCCAAGTCTAACAAATATATCCAAAATATTTCCTAACATTTTCCGCTGAATCAACTAAGCCTTGGCTTTAGCTCAACATGCTTAATGATTCCAGTTAAGCGTGACCCATTGATAGTGGGAAAGCTTCGTAATCCACATCGATGTTCAGAAGTGACCTTGACTTTGGCCAACAAGTCACAACTGCCCAAGACATGTGATATATAACAAAATTTTCGTGGTTCAAACACATCCGTGATGGACAATGATCTTGACTTTGGCCAACAAATCAAAGTTAATCTTGGATCTTGAGAGATAACCACTCAATGGAAGGAAAACGCTTAATATTAAAGTGAGGATTTTTCACGTAAATTGGAAACCAATTTATTATCTTTGATTAGGTCTCATCATACACCCCTAAACATGCATTCTAAAAGCATAATAAGGCGCGATAAATTAATAATGATATGCGGATGGATATATACAAATTTGTTCCTATAACAAATCTCTCTCTTTCCTTTCTCCCGCTAGCAATTTACATTCTTCTACCCAATTACATAATACATAAAAGAAACCTCATTTACATTGAAGGGAATTGGTGAGAATAGAAATACAAAGAGAATCGGAGGTGAAAGGCTGGACAACAGGCCGAATTTAAATAAATTCCAAATATACAACAATTTCAAAAATTACCTCCTCCCAACTAATATCCATCTGATATACATTATTCATACAAATACATCCAAGTATTCACACAAAGCATGCTGTCAATCAATCTAATCCAATTAATTGATCTTTAATTAATGACCATCCAATGTTTATACAACGATTTGATTTGCGCGAGTCCAACTCGTTTAAAAATAAATATTCAAAGTATCTTGAATTATATCGAACTACAATTTTAAATACAATTCAAATTGTATCCAATACTAATTCATGTTTAATTCTAAATTAAATAATTACACTTATTTTAGTGCCTTAAAGACTCGGATTCCAAATCCAATCCAATTGGGTTTCAAAGGCCCAATTAACATCCAACGCCAATTCAATTAAAGTCCAATAGGCTTTCAATTAATTATTTAGGCATAGGCTTTGGCTATTATGGATCCAATCCAAGATGCCAAGGCACAATTTAGGAATCACTTTATGCCACAAAATCAATTTAGGCCCATTAGGCCCAATTAAATTATTAAAAGCCCATAAATCATATTTGGACTTTATGGAAATGGTTTTAGGCTCAATTGGATCCAACCTAATTGACCAAAACCATATTTGGCCCAACCAAGTCCATTAGCCCAAACACAACAAATTAAATTAATATATTATTCCAAACTACATATTAATCTAATTAAAGTGCAATTAACACAATTAATCAATTAATCTAATATTTCTAAAACACTAATTAATCTAATTAATCATGCTAAACATTTCAATTCATGTCCAACACAAATGAAGCAAAATCAATTCATTCCAACATGTTCAACTCACGGCAATCACATGAAACAACATTCAATTTTTGATTTCAATCCAATTAAACCAACAATTAACATTCATTTCATGCCTTAAACTCATCCAATAGTCTAATTTTAAAAAAATCACCATGAGAGGTCCAATGGTTCAATTCGGCTATGACATGGATTTTGGGGAAATTTTTTATCCAATCAATTTCACAAATCCAATGATGCACAAATCCAATTCATCATCATCTAAACACAACCAAACAATCAATTTGGAAAAAAATCATGCTCTAAGCAAAAATACCCAAATTAAAGCTAAGAATCCTAAAATTCAAATCATGCTTAGATTGGCTCTTGATACCATTGTTAGTGTCTTACACATGCCCAAGGTCTCTAAACAAGATTTGTGTGTGAATAAATCAAGTGAAAGTAGCGGAAATACTCACATTGATCGATTGAGGAATTTCAAAATTTCCAACGGATGTAGAAGCTCCAAGACTTATATTTGAGTTCCAAACTCTTGGGTGAGTTTCCTTAACACCTTAATTTAACTCTCAATGTGCTAGCAATGGTGAATTTGTGCAACAAAAATTCAAGTAAAATAGAAGGAAGAATCGGCCACAATGAGAGATGAAGGAGATGAATAATGATTTTAAGTTTCCAAAACTTGTATCAAAACTTGTGTGTAAGTTGACAAAAAGATGCCTTTTTTAAATGATGCCAACTACTCACATCAACTTGTCAAACAATTGATGTAAGTTGTGGGTCCCACCCAATTAAATTCCAAATTCAAGTTGGCTAACACAACACACTTTGGGCCCGGATTCGTTTAATCTGACTAAACGGATTTTTCGTCGCTAATTAATTAAATCTAATTTAATTAAATAATTATGCCTAGCAAAATTATTATGAAAGTCGGTCATGAATTAATTCCAAATTAATTCATTCGTTTGAATTAAAATCCAATTTTAATTCCATATTAAAATCCAATTTCAATTAATATATCCGATATATTATTTTTACCCAATTAAATAAATTAAATAGTAAAATCCAATTTAATTATTAAATTTACTTTACGGATTAATTCCAAATTAATCGCGTTCTCTCTTCTAGATGAATTTAATCATAGATAAATTCTTACCGCAATTGATCCCAGATTAATTTTCTCTCTTATAATTAATCCCAGATTAATTATATTCGAGTCAAATGTCATTGGTGAATCTTTGGGAAGCGACCCAAAAGATCCCTGGATATATTGGTAGTAAATCCGATTGTCGGACTATCCGACACGTGCGTATCACGTACCACGTTCTCACCGGTTTACAAGACATGATTGGCTTCTAGTAAAGCATTGTGCCTACCCAATTCTCCAGAAATATTCAACGAAGAATATATAATATGTATCAGACATAGTATATAATATATTGGGTAATAAGATCCAGTATCGGATGTCACATGCTAGGCCTAGGGCTGGAATTGTGTCTGTCCCGTACAAAGCATATATTGGATCACTAGCAAGTAGTCTCTGTAATCGGATAATCATGACCTAGTCATGCTATCTTGATAGCTGCAGCATTTAAGAGTATTAGTTCTGTATCTTGTGTGATCATCATCTCCAAATAACTGAAGTGATACTCTCATCTTGACATCACACCCAATACACTACGATTCTCAGTAAACCCAGAAAAGGCATACACAGAACCTGTTAAAGCTCCGGATGACCAAAACTAAAGTATACTGATTGTCGCAAGTATTAGCGATGCAAGTCTCAGGTTAAGACCACATACACCTACCCTGATTCGGATTCCCATAGACACATAATCATATTACCAATGAGACTCCGATGGGTCTATCCAGAGCGAAGGTGTTCCCGGTCGAACGGCTAGCAGAACCTCCTACCACACTTGCATAAGTATCCAGTACTTAAACATATGAGAACTATGTCGTTAAGCTTCCATAACGCGCACAACTGTCATACTAGTCTATTCTGCATTATCGATATCCAGTCTCGATAATACTACGACTAAGGCTATTTAATGATTAAACCTTTCGTGGATTAATATTGTCTCATATCTTATTAATCCAGTACTAATCACATGGACTTTAATCATTTATATATCCAAGTAATCCAATTATAAAATGATAAAAGAGCAATTTCCTTTGTCACATAGTTAATTTGTACAAAAACACAATGTCTTTTACAAATTGTGATACTATGGGTCATAATTGTCCAATATATATATTATAACTATCATTACGATAAAAAAACACATTAATACCTGGAAAACCACTTTTACCATAAACTTACATAATCTATTGGATCGATCCAACTCGTTCTGTTTTCACTCGGATTCTGCCAAATGCACATATTCAATATACTAATACTCAAAAAATTAAATTTTTATCATTACGCTACTGTATGAAGCTACTAGAAACATCTAAACAATTAACGGAAACTTGAAATTAGCAAATTTTTACTGGGAGATTTTACCGAGATTTTGAGGGCATATACGGACTCTAAACGATCCCACGAACGTGCTAGAATTGACGAAATTCTGATCGGAGTTACTATTCATTTGTGGGGCACTATTCACTTAAACTTTCTTCCCCGTTTTGCATGTCATCGTGTACGGAACAGAAAATCCATCACCATCAACTTATAGTACTCTCCGACTCATTATTCACCAAAGCTTCCTTCCTCATTTTACATGCCATCATGTACAGAATGAAAAATATGTCACCGTAACTTGTAGTACTCTTCGACAGCTTCGATTTGGCGAGTGGCTCAGACCATGAAACGAAGCGATGAGCCGGGATCGGGATACCCATAACTTACGCATCTTTATCTCTTCTGCTGCCATTCGCTGGTGTTCTAGGCTGACGTCGGCCACCACATATGGAGGGGTGGTCGGTGCACCTCTTTGGCTGGTCACGCCAACCAATGGTGGCAGGTAGGCCGTCGGTGACAGTAGTTCACAAACGCGTTTTTGGGAGATTGGAGGGTTGGGTGAGTGTTTTGGTGAGGTTATGCCCATTTCATAATTTCAACAAACCTCAAGGTATTTATAGAAAATTTTTAAAAAACACAATCTGACTCCCGTGAAATTACTTCTAGGTCTCTACCATGGAGCTTTCTTGAAAATTTATATTTTTGAAGCCCTTCTAATATAAATTTCGAAAAGTGTTCCACATGAAAGTTGTTCGTCTCGAAAAAAAGAGTTTGATAGTTCAAGAATCAACTGAATCGGAGTTAGTTTTCTATTTTTATATCTGAAACAAGAAACCTTTACGTGTATAACGATATAAACAGAAATCGTGTAATTGATTCTCGAAACCACGCATTTTCCAACATGACGAAGCTTTATTTTAAAATGTTCCAATCTATTTATAACACATAAGCTCTTATTTTCGAATAGCATCTCATTCTAAATTCTTAACTTTAATTCGGAAACATTCCAACACCGTTCCAAAAAAACTATGGGTATTACAGTTACCTAGAGACTTTTATAAACACATGAGATAAAACATCTCCATATTGAGTCTCTTGAAGATTAGTTCGGTGTACTTTTAATTATTACAAGTACACATGTGTTATATCAAGCATCTAGACTATGCTTGTAACTTATGAGACTAGTTATCCTATCAGTAGATTGTACCAATGTCCTTATGATTGATAATCCTATAACTATGAAATTTTAGGAATGAAAAGATCTCATAAACCAAAACACTGTTTGGTCCCGATGTAAATCATTACAAGGACTTTATTATATGTTGATGGTGTATTTCAACGAAGTGCATTGAACAGTACAGCCAGGGGCAGAGATGAAATTTCCCATTTTCCATATAGGATAGATGTTCGGAGAAGTGTTAGCCACTCCTCGGCCCGGTAGAAAGTCCGGACACAGTCTTCCGAGTTTGGCCAATCAGATTATATGATTCAGTACAATTTCCAAAATCGACCAAATTAGAGATACAGCCGACCACATTAGGTAGGGAAGGCAGATCAAGTCCATCCAGTCTCTGGATTAGTGTGATAAGTTCGGTTAGCTCAGGCGGGGGGAGAAGTGATTTTGAGAGGCTCGGTAAGGTTATTTGGTCGACCACTTGGCCACCGACAGAAACCTAGAGTCTGTGATTTTCCTTTACACGTGTCATCTCCCGAAAGTACCGTCTAGGCTGTCACCATTAATGTTACGTGTAGTAGAGGAGGAAATAGAGTTGATGTGACAGAACCGTCAGGCTGCAGGCTTACTTTTGGTAAGGTCAGGTCTAGGGCAGAGAGCCCGTTAAATCGGTCAGACGGTAAATAGGAAGCATTGCAAGTGGGAAGAACAGTGTCGTACTTTGAGGAGTATATAAAGGGAGGGTAGTCTCATGTTTTAGGGATGGTTTTTTTTTCTGAATAGTAGTTTGTAACAATAGGAAAATAGCAACTGTAACCTCTTTCACCTGCTCGGTCATACACTGACCTTATTCAAAACAGGCTGGCCGAGTCAGTTTCTTGGTAATAAAACAAACCCTACCATTTTGTGCTTGTGGACGTAGGTTGGATTCGATCCACCGAACCATGTTAAAACTCCTTGTCAATCTGTGTGTTTTTCCGCCTTTCCACTAATTTTTCTTTTGGTCTCCCATAACCAAACAAATTCACTGTCGATGGAGGAATTTTCCCGGGAGCAGTATTCCCTTATCGCCCTTGAGATGAAAATCAGTCGTCAACAGTTGGCACCGTCTGTAGAGACTCGATAAAAAATGACTTTCGTAGTAAGACGATGGTGGGAGGTAGGGACCGTAGGTTAGTGAATAGTTCAGCAGCAGAATGGATGGAGGGGGAAGGACCGGGAAGACGCAAAGCAGAGCCGGAAAAAGAAAAGATCTGTATGGAAAAGGGGCTGTCGAAAACAGAAGCCTTTCCTCAATGAGTTATGGAATGGAATGTAAAGAGGTTAGCCAACAGTCATTCACACAGGTTGAGTTACGGAATGGAATGTAATGTTGTGGATGGGTTATGTTTGTTGGCAGCGGCTGACCAAGTTCCTCTATGGGAAGGTACTGCGCCCGCTACGCTACTAATCTTCGGTTTCACAGATTACCGAAACTGAAAGATCGATCGGTTAGCTAGTCAGTCGAGGGCGAGGAAGAACGCCCATCAGGCCAGTCCTCAATTAGTGCAGTGGTCTTCCCCGAATGAGAAGAAAGGCGGTAAAAAGTATGTGGGGGAGCCACAAGGAGCAAGGACTAAAGGCCTTGACTAGGTTCCCAGATTTTCTTGGGATATGCAAGATTCTGGGAAAATCCATTATTGAAGGATGTCTATGGAGGGCTCGGCGTAGGGGAACCTTGTCGTTATGGTCGGGAAGCAAGAGTTGACCAAACGTGATGCATCATCCGTAAAGGTACGAAGTATTCATATCCACCTCTAGCCTGGCTAGACATGGGCCCACATACGTCACTATGAACGAGGGCTAACAGTTCGGTGGCGCGCTCACCTTTACCGCTAAAAGGTGATCTAGGCATTTTGCCTAATAAACAAGATTCACAGACGTCATATGAATTTGGATCAAATCCGTCCAAGTACCCATTCTTCGAAAGTGTGGATATGCGAGTCTTGTTTATATGTCCCAGACGACAGTACCATATATAGGTTTCATCTTTGTTACTCATTTTGAGCCTTTTATTTGTTATATTATATGTTGGAGATAGATTTATATTCAAAATATAAAGACCATTATTTGCAACAGCAGTACAAATTTCTACATCATTTTTATATAAATAACACCCAGTGTTTCTAAATACAAAAGTATACCCATATTGGGTTAACATAGATACAGAAATAATATTCCTAGTCAAACTAGGTACATAATAACAGTCATTTAGTTTAAGTATATGCCCCGAGGGCAGTTCCAAAACAAAAGTGCCCACGGCCAAAACAGCAACAGGTGTCTCGTTTCCAACACGCAGATCAATCTCCCCTGAAGCCAGTCTCATGCTAATCTGCAGATCCTGCACATCAGTACATATGTGAGTACCACGACCAGAATCAAAAATCTAATTTTTAAGACTAGAAGTAGCCATGTTTATTTCAATAGCAAACATATCTGAGGCTGGTGCCTTGCCCGCCTTTATCTCCTTCTGGAGCGCCTTGTACTCGCGGCAGCCACGCTTCCAGTGACCCCGCTTCCGCACTGTAGGCAAACATCCTGAGATTTGTCCTTTGGCTTCCCAGAAGCCTTTGACTATTTGGCCTTGCCCTTTCTGTTGTGCTTCTTCTTCTTTACACCTCCAGTTTCCTTGGGCCCAACCCTCGGTTTCTGAGATGTTGAAGCAAAGTGCGCCTCGCGCTTGTTTCCCTTTTGAAGCTCCTTTTCAGCCTCCTTGAGAGTTGACAATAACTCTCCAAGAGTATCATTGTTGTTCATCAAATTATAATTTATGATGAACTGTCTCCAGGAATCGGAGAGAGATTGCAGGATCATATCCACAGTAATCTCTGCCTCAAAGACTATCCCCATGTTGGCCAACTCATCAATGTCAGCAATCATCTGTGCCACGTGGGACTCAACAGACATGCCTTCTGACATTCGTGAGCGAAAGAGCTTCTTCACTAACTCGTACCTCTGCATCCTCTTGTTAGAGAGATGCAGATCTTGCAACCTCGCTAACATGTTATTATGATCCAAGTCCCTATTGTGTCTACGGAAATGCTGAGTCATCGAAGCAAGCATAATGGACTGAGTTGTGTCACAGTCATCGCTGTGAGTCTTCCAAAGCTCCAGCTCAAGTGTCTCAATCGGTCCGGGCTTAGGCCCAAGAGGTTTCTGTAAAGTATACAGTAGCCTCTCAGCACCAAGGACTATCCTTAGGTTCATTTCCCAATCAGCAAAGTTCGTGCCCTTAAAGACATTTTCTCCCATGATAATGTCGCGGACATTTCCCTTTCCTGTCATCTTGACTACGATAGTCCAACTATCTAGTCAACGATAATGGGTACAGTCTAACTGTTACATAGAAAAATAACATTATATTAGTCCAAATAATAATATAAATTTTGACGAAATAATTTGAAAGCGCGTAAAGCTAAGTATCTGAATGAAATTGCAAATTCAATACTAGCCTCCCACTATTTTTCGGCGAGTCTCTAACCCTCTGTTGAATACTCGGGAAACCCAGTTTCCTAGTGGGCTATGATCCCGTTAAATAACACACAACCTTGACTTTGGCCAACAAGCTGTATGATATTTAACTAGGTAGATCTCGAAGATCAATTGGATCTAATCCAACTCCTAGATCCGGTAGGTGGACATCCAAGTCCAAAACATATATACTTTATATATGCCAATATGTCAAACATATTTTCCTAACCTTTTTCCTCTGAATCAACTAAGCCTTGGCTTTGGCACAACAAGCTTAATGATTCCAGTTAAGCGGGACCCGTTGACATGGAAAGTTTCGTAATCAATGTCGATGGACAAGAAGTGATCTTGACTTTGGCCAACAAATCACAACTTGGACAAGACACCGATGTGTAACAAAACCTTCATGATTCAAACACATCCGCAATTGACAAAGGCCTTGACTTTGGCCAACAAGCCAATGCCAATTTTGGATCTTGAGAAAGAATCACTCAACGGAAGGAAAAACGCTTAATATTATATTGAGGGTTCTTTTGCGTAAATTGGCAACCAATTTATTATCTTTGTTAAGGTCTCATCATACACCGTTAAGCATGCTTCTAAAACATCATAAGGCGAGAAAAGTAAATAATAGCGATATGCGGATGGATATATAAACATATTGTTCCTAGAACAAATCACTCTCTTTCAACACCCCGGCTAGCACTATTCTACTTCTACCCAATTATATTACAATAATAGAAACCTCATTGCAATGAGGGGAATTAGGTGAGAAGATAATACAAATAGATAATAAGAGATAAGGCTGGACACGCAGGTCCAATTAAGAAATTCCAAATTTATAATAATTTCCAAAATTACCCTTTTCCCTTCTAATATCCATTCGATATACACTATTCATTCATCACATCCACATATATTCATTCAAGGCATGTTATACAACCAATCTAATCCAATTAATTAGTCTTTAATTATGTGATCATCCAATGTTCAAACAACGGTTTGATTTTGCGCGAGTCCAACTCGTTTGAGAATAAGTACTTAAAGTACGAATTCATGAATTATATCGAACTACTCGTTAAATCCAATTTAAGTCGTATTCAATACTAATCATATTATTTAATTCCAAATTAAATATTTACACTTTTAATGTGCTTTAATGGCTTAGATTCCAAATCTAATCTTATTGGGTCTCAAAGCCCAACAAACATCCAATGTAAGTTTAATTAAAGTCCAATGAGCTTTCAATTGATTTCATAAGGCATGGGCCTTGGTCAATGTGGGTCAAACCCAATTACCAAGCCTAAGTAAGGAATCACCCTTATTTGCCAAAAGACCAATATCAAGCCCATAAGACCCAATTAAACCTTTAAAGCCCATTTAGTTACATTTGGACTTAATGGAATGATTTAGGCCCAATTTGGATCCAATCCAATTTGGTCTAAACCAACTTGGCCCAACCAAGCCCATTATGCCAAATATAACAAATTTAAGCCCAATTCTAAATTAAGCCCATTAATCAAATTTTAACATTCCAAATTTTAAAATCCAATTAACATAAGTGTAAATACATGATTAACCCTTTTAAATCAATCTTTCAAAAATATTAATTTATCATTTAATCATGCTTATAACATAAACTAATGTCCAACATTATTTCATGAAAAAATCAAGTCCATTTCATGCCCTCATACATTCGGCCAATGTAAGGAAATAATTCCGATTTCGTTTTTCAATCCGATCGAATCACTAATCGTCATTCCATATCCGTTTCAAGTCATCCAATGAACTCACAAACAAAAAATACCAAGTCCTTTGCATGGGTAATAGATTCGGCCAAGCCTAAGGGAAGTCCAAATTTTGATCCAATCATTATTTGTTGAAATTGATCCAATCACATCTCATTATATCAACATACAAGCATACTAAACCAATCAATTTGCTCTAATCATGCTCACATGGATTTTCCCCAAATTTTACCCTAATATATTTCATGCTTTAACAAGGCTCAATATACCATTGTTGGTTTCTAATGTTTCTCAAACATGTCCCAAGATCATCACAAAACATGAAATAAGAATGAATAAATTGAAAGAGTGGCGGAATCGCACTTACAATGATCGGAAGTGATGAAAGCTCCAAGCAAAATCCTTCCTTTGCTTTCTTTTGTATTCGGCCAAAAGGATGATTTTGATGAAGAAAAACTTCAAGCTCCAAGCTCCAAGAATGAGATCCAAGCTCTTGAATCTATTCCATATCACCTTTATTTGATCCACCAAATTGTGCTAGCAAGATTTGCCTTTGAAAATTGAAAAAGAAAAACCCTAGGTTTGCTTCCTCAAGTTTCGGCCAAAGGAGAGTGTTTTGGGAGAGAGAGAGAAAGTTTTTTATCTAATACAAAAGCATAATGGAAAATGAAAAGAAAAAAGCTTTTTAACTTTTCCAAAAAGTTAAACCCTCCCCCCCCCCCCTCCCCAAATTTCCCTCCAAAAGTCAAAAGTTCAAGTCACTTTTCATAAAGTGATTTGACTTCCATCACACATCAATGACATGTGATATGACTTATGATGTGATTTACGATGTGACTTACGGTCGCACGCGATTCAAAATCGGCGCAACTACGTAAACACATTCCGGGCTCGGTTTCGATAATCCTAAATTAACGATTTTTCCGATGCCCCGAAAATAAATCCAATTTACTATTCACGTCACTCGAGAATTAATTCCAAATTAATTCGAGTGCTTGAATTAAAATCTAATTTTAATTCCGAATCGAAATCCAATTTTGTTTAATATATCGAATATATTATTTTATCGATTAATTCCAAATTAACCTTTCTCTCTCCTCTAATAGTACTTTATCCTAGATAAAGTTTCTCCGTTTTAATCCCAGATTAATATTGAATCAAACGTCATCAGTGAATTCTCGGGAAGTGACCAAAGAGATCTCCGGATATGTTGGCAGTAAATACGGTTGTCGGACTATCCGAACATGTACGTACCTCGTACTATGTTTTACCGATTTACGATACAAGGTTGGCTTCTAGCAAAGCGCCATGCCTACCCAATTCTCCAGAAATATTCTTACTGGAATATAAGATCTATATCAGGCGTAGTATACCGTAGTATCGTGTATAGCGATCCAGTATCTGATGTCACGTCCAAGGCCTGGGGCTGTTATAGTGTCTGCCCCGTACGAAGCACATATCGGATATCAAGCAACTAGTCTCTTTGAATCAGATAATAATGACCTTGTCATATTCTCCCGATGGTTGCAACACTATAGAGAACCAGTTCCGAATCCCTGCGTGATCATCATCTCCATATGTCTGAAGTGACACTTCCGTCTTGACATCACATCCAATACACTACGATTCTCAATAAACCCAGAAGAGGCATTCACAGAACCTGTTAAAGCCCTGGACGACGAAAACCAAAGTTTACCGATTGTCGCAAGCACTAGCGATGCGAGTCTCAGGTTAAGACCAAAAATACCTACCCTGAAGCGGACTCCCATAGACACATATACATACTACCAATGAGATTCTGCGGGGTTTCCGTACCATCGGTAAAACACAACCTCCTACGCACTTGCATAAGTATCCTATACTTAAATATATGAGAACTATACCGTTATGCCCTCACAACGCGCACAAGTGCAATACTTGTCTATTCCGCATTATCGATGTCCAATCTCGATAATGCTACGACTAGGGATATTTTAATGATAAAACCTTTATGGATTGATACTGTCTCATTTCATCTCAATCTGGTACTAATCATATGGACTTCTACCATTTATATTAAAGTAAATAAATTTACAAAACGGTAAAAGGCAATTTCATTAATACATAGTTAATTTTGTATAAAAATACAATGCCTTTTAAAATAGTGACGCTATGGGTCATAACTGTCCAACAAAACATGGTACGGGGAGGTTTCTGCCCTCGTGGCGTATGCAGGCTCCAGAGCTGCCCAACATGAGGAGGTCTTTTACCCTCAGGGTCTCGGCCGCTCACCGATCTATATCTCGGCTTGCGGGACACTGAATTGTAAGATTCAAAATTGTGTTTTGGAAACCTCGGGCTAGACGCTGTCTCGGGGGATCGGAGTTGTTATTTGCTCTTGTGAAATTTTTTCATTTGGGGTATGTGCTAAGTCACCCCCACCTCTTACCAACTTTATTTTATTCTAATCTTTGTTTTCGTTTTTCGCTGATCTGGTAAGGGGATGCCCGCTCCAGAATTAGCAGAGCCTCGAAGATTGATTTTCTTCCTTTCCGTGTAAGTCTTGGTTATTCGGCTCGGGGCTGGGTTTCATTCCACCGAGGCCGCATGGTTATTCGGCTCGGGGTTGGATTTCATTTTGCCGAGGCTGCATGGTTATTCGGCTCGGGGCTGGATTTCATTCCGCCGAGGCCGCATGGTTATTCGGCTTGGGGCTGGATTTCGTTCCGCCGAGGACGCATGGTTATTCGGTTCAAGGCTGGATTTCATTCCGCCGAGGCCGCAAGGTTATTCGGCTCGGGTCTGGATTTCGTTCCACCGAGGCCGCATGTTTATTTTAATCGGGGCTGGATTTCATTCCGCCGAAGCCGCACGTTTATTCCGTTCAGGGCTGGATTTTGTTCCGTCGAGGCCGCATGGTTATTTGGCTCGAGGTTGGGGTGAATCCCACCGAGTCAGCTTCTTTGGTCTGGGGTGTGTTTCCCTCAGCTCGGGGTTGGGATGAATCCCACCAAATCAGCTTCTTTGGTTTGGGGATGTAACCTTCCCCCGGAGTCAAGTGTTTCGCTCAGCTCGGGGTCGGGTAACGTCCCACCGAGTTAGCTTATTTGGTCTCTGATCGGCGTAATCACACACGTATAACGCAAGCGCACGTATCGTTCAAGTAGTATAAAAAGTGTCGATCCCACGAGGACTTATTACATAATCTATTAATTATATGAAGCCAAATGATTACTCGTATCTAGTAGATTGATTGTTTGATTGGAATGGTGACTTTAAAATTTAAAACAAGTAAATAAAAATTGTGAAAGTAGATTAAAGAAAATTCAAATTTATAAAAACTATCCAGGGTTGTGATTATCTCCAATATCTAATTAAAGATGAAGTGGCTATTTTAAGTTTGTATAATAAATCGATTTACTAACCTGGAACACAAAATTATACAAAAGCCTCTGTCGATGGTCAGATGCAAATACTCAGTGTAATCCAATTAAACCATATGTCTATGTTAACCAAATTACCTGGATTCATTAAGATTAAGTTCCAATTATAGTTACCTTGCCCGACATGTATATGTCTATCCTGTAAGGAAATATATTAAAGGGTTATTTATCCTCAAGGAAGATTTTGGGCTATCAAGTCTAAGGTTGAAACCTAAAATTCCTTTGTCAAGTTTATTTTAAGTTTATCAAATCAATCTTATTAGTGGCAGTTAACAAGACGCATTAAGCTTAAGACTTAATAAGTAAATCTTTATATTACCTAAACTATAAAATGACCCCTTATAACCCGATGATATTGGAATTCATCACAACCCCAGATAACGGACTTAGTTACGACACATATCTAAGGCTAATAAAAGCTTAAATAAAGTAAATGCTGGAAATTAAATAAAGTAAATGCTGGAAATTAAAAATGTAAAAGTACAATAAAAGAAAATGATGAGGGTTAGAGGATCCACTTTTAATATTTCAAAATTAGAAATCTCACTTATTCTCAATGTTTACCTATTAATTAACCAGACCATAAAGGTGGTAATTTCATTTGTCTCAATTAAATCCAACCGACCATATAGGCAGTAACAAGGTTATTACATAAACCGACCATATAGGTGGAAACTATGTCTGAAATGAAAAACTGACCACGTAGGCGGTAAATAAAGTTGTCATCTAAACAGGCCATATAGGAGGTAACTAATTAATCCAAATTTTAATTAAAATAAGGGAGATTAATATAATTTATTATATTAAAAGTCTTACCTCTTCACCCCAGCAGAATGAGATTACCTGCTCATGCTGTAAAAGAAAACACACATAATTTTATTAAATAAATAAAAAGAAAATACAATAAAACTTAAATAATATACAAGACACTTTCATTTAGGTTTTCATGGAGAAATTCCTCTAAAGAAAGCATGAAAAAATTACAAAATTAAGCTTGGTATTTATAGAAAATCTAAAGCCTTCCATCAATTTCTACACCAATTGCTCCACCAATTGTTCCACCAAACATGGCATCAAAAATTCAAGCATGTTTGGTGGAAGTTTGACAATTTTTACTTTTTTATTTTATATTTTGAAAATGACTATAGTAATTATACAAAATACACTCAATTATTCATCAATTTCGGCCTTCTGAACTTTAGAATTCGAAAATACTTAAATCTTCAAAGTTGTAGATCTTTGTGTCTTATTTAATCTGGCACTTGAATCAACTCAATCGGATATCGGATGGAAAAGTTATGGCCAAAATACCAAACTTGCGTAAAATTGGAATTTAGGACCGCACTTCGTGACGCGTATAGTAAATTTCCGTTTTCGCCATTTTTTTTGCTCCGAATTTCATCATTTTAGCCCCGAGTTGATTCCATTAAATCCCAATACTTTATTTATCTGCAAAACACATAAAACACATCAAAACGTTCATCAAACCCGATAAACTATACAAATATTAGGTAAAAGGGGCGGTAAATATTGATATATTTTCACATAAAACACATCAAAATATTTATCAAACCCGTGTACATATCATGGCATACATGATCGATCCGACTGCCGAGGTGAACGGTATCCGACTCATGTTGTCTCTCTCATCTTGAGTTTTAGGACACATGTCCTTAGATAGATAGACACCATGTGACACTGGCAACAGTCCTCTCTTGGACTGATCCATGTTGAATCTCTTCAACACTCTGTCAATGTACGTACTTTGGAAGAGTCCAAGCAGCTTTCTAGATCTATCCCGGTAGATCTTTTTTCCCAGAATAAAGGCTGCTTCACCTAGATCTTTCATGGAGAATTTCAATGAAAGCCAAGCTTTCACCGACGTTAACATGGGAATGTCATTGCCTATTAGCAATACATCGTCAACATAAAGGACAATAAAAGCCAGTGCTCTCCCACTAACCTTCTTATATACACAAAGATCATCTTCGTTTTGAATGAAATCATATTCTTTTATGATCTCATCAAAACGTTGGTTCCATGACCGCGATGCTTGCTTCAGTCCATAAATGGACCGATTTAACTTACAAACTTGTTTCCAAGTCTAGGCACGATAAAACCGTTAGGCTGTTGCATATAAACATCCTCCAAAAGGTTTCAGTTAAGGAAAGCGGTTTTAACGTCCATCTGTCATATCTCATAATCGAAATATGCAGTAATTGCAAGCATTATCCGAATGGATTTAATCATGGCAACAGGTGAGAAAGTTTCGTAGTAATCGACACCATGTCGTTGACGATATCCCTTCGCTACAAGCCTAGCTTTGTACATTTGTATGTTGCCATCCATGTCAGTCTTCTTCTTGAAGACCCATTTGCATCCAATAGGCTTTACGCCTTCTGGTGCATCAACCAGCGTCCAAACTTGGTTGGTGTACATGGAATCCATTTCGGACTTCATGGCCTCTTGCCATAAAGCGGAATCGATATCTTGTACTGCTTCCTCATACGTAGCCGGTTCGTTATCCTCAATGAGATTAATATTTACATGAGGTGAGATCAGAAACCCCATACCTCTCAGGTTGGTTCCTGACTCTCTCCGACCTATGTGGTCCTTGTGTAATATAAGATTGTGGTACAGTCTCATCCCTGATGGACTGTTCTTGTTCCGTTGAGGATTCTATGCCATGAATAGTATCACTTCGATTTTCATCGAGTTCTACTTTCCTCCCACTTATCACTGCATTTAGGAATTCCTTCTCAAGGAAAACCGCATGTAGAGCAACAAATACTTTGTTCTCTCATGGGTGATAGAAGTAATATCCTTTGGTTTCCCTAGGATATCCTACGAATAGGCATTTATCCGATTTGGGTTCAAGTTTGGTACCTTCCAAACGCTTGACGTATGCCCAGCATCCCCAAATCTTTAGGAATGAGAAACCTGGTTTCTTTCCTGTCCATATCTCATATGGTGTCTGTTGTACAGACTTTGACGGAACCTTATTCAAAATAAGAATTGCACTGTGCGACTCATCATAAACCTAACCATGTCCAACAAGGTTCGGTTTCTCCGTTCGGACACACCGTTTAATTGCGGTGTTCCAGGAGGAGTCCACTGTGAAAGAATACCATATTCTTTCAGGTAATCCAGAAACTCATTGCTCAAGTATTCGCCACCACGGTCCGACCGTAATGTCTTAATACTCTTGCCTGTCTGTTTTTCAACTTCATGTCGAAACTCTTTGAATTTCTCAAAAATTTCTGACTTGTGTCTCATAAGATACACATAACCATAACGTGATGCATCATCCGTAAAGGTTACGAAGTATTCATATCCACCTCTAGCCTGGCTAGACATGGGCCCACATACGTCACTATGAACGAGGGCTAACAGTTCGGTGGCGCGCTCACCTTTACCGTGAAAAGGTGTTTAGGCATTTTGCCTAATAAGCAAGATTCGAAGACGTCATATGAATTGGATCAAATCCGTCCAAGTACCTACTCTTCGAAAGTGTGGATATGCGAGTCTTGTTTATATGTCCCAGACGACAATGCCACATATAGGTTTCATCTTTGTTACTCATTTTGAGCCTTTTGTTTGTTATATTATATGTTGGATATATTTATATTCAAAATATAAAGACCATTATTTGCAACAGCAGTACAAATTTCTACATCATTTTTATATAAATAACACCCAGTGTTTCTAAATACAAAAGTATACCCATATTGGGTTAACATAGATACAGAAATAATATTCCTAGTCAAACTAGGTACATAATAACAGTCATTTAGTTCAAGTACATGCCCCGAGGGCAGTTCCAAAACAAAAGTGCCCACGGCCAAAACAGCAACAGGTGTCCCGTTTCCAACACGCAGATCATTCTCCCCTGAAGCTAGTCTCCTGCTAATCTGCAGATCCTGTACATCAGTACTTATGTGAGTACCACAACCAGAATCAAAAATCCAAATTTTAAGACTAGAAGTAGCCATGTTTATTTCAATAACAAACATACCTGAGGCCGGTGTCTTGCCCGCCTTTATCTCCTTCTGGAGCCCCTTGTACTCGCGGCAGTCACGCTTCCAGTGACCCCGCTTGCCGGACTGTAGGTAAACATCCTGAGATTTGTCCTTTGGCTTCCCAGAAGCCATTGACGATTTGGTCTTGCCCTTTCTGTTGTGCTTCTTCTTCTTTACACCTCCAGTTGCCTTGGGCCCTGCCCTCGGTTTCTGAGATGTTGAAGCAAAGTGCGCCTCGCGCTTGTTGCCCTTTTGAAGCTCCTTTTCAGCCTCCTTGAGAGTTGACAATAACTCTCCAAGAGTATCATTATTGTTCATCAAATTATAATTTGATGATGACTGTCTCCAGGAATCGGGGAGAGATTATAGGATCATATCCACAGTAATCTCAGCCTCAAAGACTATCCCCATGTTGGCCAACTCATCAATGTCAGCAATCATCTGTGCCACGTGGGACTCAACAGACATGCCTTCTGACATTCGTGAGCGAAAGAGCTTCTTCACTAACTCGTACCACTGCATCCTCTTGTTAGAGCGATGTAGATCTTGCAACCTCGCAAACATGTTATAAGGATCCAAGTCCCTTTTTTGTCTACGGAAATACTGAGTCATCGAAGCAAGCATAATGGACTGAGTTGTGTCACATTCATCACTATGAGTCTTCCAAAGCTCCAGCTCAAGTGTCTCATTCGGTCCGGGCTTAGGCCCAAGAGGTTTCTGTAAAGTATACAGTAGCCTCTCAGCACCAAGGACTATCCTTAGGTTCATTTCCCAGTCAGCAAAGTTCGTGCCCTTAAAGACATTTTCTCCCATGATAATGTCGCAGACATTTCCTTTCCTGTCATCTTGACTACGATAGTCCAACTATCTAGTCAACGATAATGGGTACAGTCTAACTGTTACATAGAAAAATAACATTATATTAGTCCAACTAATAATATAAATTTTGACGAAATAATTTGAAAGCGCGTCAAGCTAAGTATCTGAATGAAATTGCAAATTCAATACTAGCCTCCCACTATTTTTCGGCGAGTCTCTAACCCTCTGTTGAGTACTCGGGAAACCCAGTTTCCTAGTGGGCTAGGATCCCGTTAAATAACACACAACCTTGACTTTGGCCAACAAGCTGTATGATATTTAACTAGGTAGATCTCGAAGATCAATTGGATCTAATCCAACTCCTAGATCCGGTAGGTGGACATCCAAGTCCAAAACAATATACTTTATATATGCCAATATGTCAAACATATTTTCCTAACCTTTTTCCTCTGAATCAACTAAGCCTTGGCTTTGGCACAACAAGCTTAATGATTCCAGTTAAGCGGACCCGTTGACATGGAAAGTTTCGTAATCAATGTCGATGGACAAGAAGTGATCTTGACTTTGGCCAACAAATCACAACTTGGAAAAGACACCCCGAGTGTAACAAAACCTTCATGATTCAAACACATCCGCAATTGACAAAGGCCTTGACTTTGGCCAACAAGCCAATGACAATTTTGGATCTTGAGTAAGAATCACTAAACGGAAGGAAAAACGCTTAATATTATATTGAGGGTTCTTTTGCGTAAATTGGCAACCAATTTATTATCTTTGTTAAGGTCTCATCATACACCCTTAAGCATGCTTCTAAAACATCATAAGGCGCGAAAAGTAAATAATAACGATATGCGGATGGATATATAAACATATTGTTCCTAGAACAAATCACTCTCTTTCAACTCCCCGGCTAGCACTTTTCTACTTCTACCCAATTATATTACAATAATAGAAACCTCATTGCAATGAGGGGAATTAGGTGAGAAGAGAATACAAACAGATAATAAGAGACAAGGCTGGACACTCAGGTCCAATTAATAAATTCCAAATTTACAATAATTTCCAAAATTACCCTTTCCCTTCTAATATCCATCCGATATACACTATTCATTCATCACATCCACATATATTCATTCAAGGCTTGTTATACAACCAATCTAATCCAATTAATTAGTCTTTAATTATGTGATCATCCAATGTTCAAATAACGGTTTGATTTTGCGCGAGTCCAACTCGTTTGAGAATAAGTACTTAAAGTACAAATTCATGAATTATATCGAACTACTCGTTAAATCCAATTTAAGTCGTATTCAATACTAATCATATTATTTAATTCCAAATTAAATATTTACACTTTTAATGTGCTTTAACGACTTAGATTCCAAATCTAATCTTATTGGGTCTCAAAGCCCAACTAACATCCAATGTAAGTTTAATTAAAGTCCAATGGGCTTTCAATTGATTTCATAAGGCATGGGCCTTGGTCAATGTGGGTCAAACCCAATTACCAAGCCCAAGTAAGGAATCACCCTTATTTGCCAAGAAACCAATATCAAGCCCATAAGGCCCAATTAAACCTTTAAATCCCATTTAGTTACATTTGGACTTAATGGAATGATTTAGGCCCAATTTGGATCCAATCCAATTTGGTCTAAACCAACTTGGCCCAACCAAGCCCATTATGCCAAATATAACAAATTTAAGCCCAATTCTAAATTAAGCCCATTAATCAAATTTTAACATTCCAAATTTTAAAATCCAATTAACATAAGTGTAAATACATGATTAACCCTTTTAAATCAATCTTTCAAAAACATTAATTTATCATTTAATCATGCTTATAACATAAACTAATGTCCAACATTATTTCATGAAAAAATCAAGTCCATTTCATGCCCTTATACATTCGGCCAAGGTAAGGAAATAATTCCGATTTCGTTTTTCAATCCAATCGAATCACTAATCGTCATTTCATATCCGTTTCAAGTCATCCAATGAACTCACAAACAAAAAATACCAAGTCCTTTGCATGGGTAATAGATTCGGCCAAGCCTAAGGGAAGTCCAAATTTTGATCCAATCATTATTTGTTGAAATTTATCCAATCACATCTCATTATATCAACATACAAGCATACTAAACCAATCAATTTGCTCAAAGCATGCTCACATGGATTTTCCCCAAATTTTACCCTAATATATTTCATGCTTTAACAAGGCTCAAGATACAATTGTTGGTTTCTAATGTTTCTCAAACATGTCCCAAGATCATCACAAAACATGAAATAAGAATGAATAAATTGAAAGAGTGGCGGAATCACACTTACAACGATCGGATGTGATGAAAGCTCCAAGCAAAATCCTTCCTCTGCTTTCTTTTGTATTCGGCCAAGAGGATGATTTTGATGAAGAAACTCCACTCCAAGCTCCAAGCTCCAAGCTCAAAGAATGAGATCCAAGCTCTTGAATCTATTCCTCTATCACCTTTGTTTGATCCACCAAAGTGTGCTAGCAAGATTTTCCTTTGAAAATTGAAAAAGAAAAACCCTAGGTTTGCTTCCTCAAGTTTCGGCCAAAGGAGAGTGTTTTGGGAGAGAGAGAGAAAGTTTTTAATCTAATAAAAACATAATGGAAAATGAAAAGAAAAAAAGCTTTTTAACTTTTCCAAAAAGTTAAACCCCCCATCCCCCCCAATTTCCCTCCAAAAGTCAAAAGGTCAAGTCACTTTTCATAAAGTGATTTGACTTCCATCACACATCAATGACATGTGATATGACTTGCGATGTGATTTACATATGACTGCGGCCGCACGCGATTCAAAATCGGCGCAACTAAGTAAACACATTCCGCCGGCTCGGTTTCGATAATTCTAAATTAACGATTTTTTCCGATGCCCCGCAAATAAATCCAATTTACTATTCACGTCACTCGAGAATTAATTCCAAATTAATTCGAGTGCTTGAATTAAAATCTAATTTCAATTCCGAATCGAAATCCAATTTCGTTTAATATATCGAATATATTATTTTATCGATTAATTTCAAATTAACCTTTCTCTCTCTCTCTAATAGTACTTTATCCTAGATAAAGTTTCTCCGTTTAAATCCCAGATTAATATTGAATCAAACGTCATCGGTGAATTCTCGGGAAGTGACCAAAGAGATCTCCGGATATGTTGGCAGTAAATACGGTTGTCGGACTATCCGAACACGTACGTACCTCGTACTATGTTTTACTGATTTACGATACAAGGTTGGCTTCTAGCAAAGCGCCATGCCTACCCAATTCTCCAGAAATATTCTTACTGGAATATAAGATCTATATCAGGCGTAGTATACCGTAGTATCGTGTATAGCGATCCAGTATCTGATGTCACGTGCAAGGCTTGGGGCTGTTACCGTGTCTGCCCCGTACGAAGCACATATCGGATATCAAGCAACTAGTCTCTTTGAATCAGATAATAATGACCTTGTCATATTCTCCCGATGGTTGCAACACTATAGAGAACCAGTTTCGAATCCCTGCGTGATCATCATCTCCATATGTCTGAAGTGACACTTCCGTCTTGACATCACATCCAATACACTACGATTCTCAATAAACCCAGAAGAGGCGTTCACAGAACCTGTTAAAGCCCTGGACGACGAAAACCAAAGTTTACCGATTGTCGCAAGAACTAGCGATGCGAGTCTCAGGTTAAGACCAAATATACCTACCCTGAAGCGGACTCCCATAGACACATATACATACTACCAATGGGATTCTGCGGGGTCTATCCAGAGCGAAGCTGTTTTCTGTACCATCGGTAAAACACAACCTCCTATCGCACTTGCATAAGTATCATATACTTAAATATATGAGAACTATGTCGTTATGCCCTCACAACGTGCACAAGTGCAATACTAGTCTATTCCGCATTATCGATGTCCAATCTCGATAATGCTACGACTATGGATATTTTAATGACTAAACCTTTATGGATTGATACTGTCTCATATCATCTCAATCCGGTACTAATCATATAGACTTCTACCATTTATATTAAAGTAAATAAATTTACAAAACGATAAAAGGCAATTTCATTAATACATAGTTAATTTTATACAAAAACACAATGCCTTTTTACAAATAATGACGCTATGGGTCATAACTGTCCAACAAAACATGGTACGTGGAGGTTTCTACCCTCGTGGCGTATGCAGGCTCCAGAGCCGCCCAGCATGAGGAGGTCTTTTACCCTCAGGGTCTCGGCTGCTCACCGATCTATATCTCGGCTTACCGGACACTGAATTGTAAGATTCAGAATTGTGTTTTGGAAACCTCGGGCTAGACGCTGTCTCGGGGGATCGGAGTTGTTATTTGCTCTTGTGAAATTTTTTCCTTTGGGGTATATACTAAGTCACCCCCACCTCTTACCTGCTTTATTTTATTCTAATCTTTATTTTCGCTTTTCGCTGTTCTAGTAAGGGGACGCCCGCTACAGAATTAGCAGAGCCTCGAAGTTTGATTTTCTTCCCTTCCGTGTAAGTCTTGGTTATTCGGCTCGGGGCTGGATTTCATTCCGCCAAGGCCTCATGGTTATTCGGCTCGGGGCTGGATTTCATTTCGTCGAGGCTGCATAGTTATTCGGCTCAGGGCTGGATTTCATTCCGCCGAGGCCGCATGGTTATTCGGCTCGGGGCTGGATTTCGTTCCGCCGAGGACGCATGGTTATTCGGCTCAGGGCTGGATTTTATTCCGCCGAGGCTGCATGGTTATTCGGCTCGGGTCTGTATTTCGTTCCACCGAGGCCGCATGTTTATTTTGATCGGGGCTGGATTTCATTCCGCCGAAGCCGCATGTTTATTCCGTTCATGGCTGGATTTTATTCCGTCGAGGCCGCATGGTTATTTGGCTCGGGGTTGGGGTGGGGTGTGTTTCCCTCAGCTCGGGGTTGGGGTGAATCCCACCAAATCAGTTTCTTTGGTTTGGGGATGTAACCTTCTCCCGGAGTCAAGTGTTTCGCTTAGCTCAGGGTCGGGTAACGTCCCACCGAGTTAGCTTCTTTGGTCTCTGATCGGCGTAATCACACACGTATAACGCAAGCGCACGTATCGTTCAAGTAGTATAAAAAGTCTCGATCCCACGAGGACTTATTACATAATCTATTAATTATATAAGGCCAAATGATTACTCGTATCTAGTAGATTGATTGTTTGATTGGAATGGTGACTTTAAAATTTAAAACAAGTAAATAAAAATGTGAAAGTAGATTAAAGAAAATTCAAATTTATAAAAACTATCCAGGGTTGTGATTATCTCCAATATCTAATTAAAGATGAAGTGGCTATTTTAAGTTTGTATAATAAATCGATTTACAAACCTGGAACACAAAATTATACAAAAGCTTCTATCGATGGTCAAATGCAAATACCCAGTGTAATCCAATTAAACCATATGTCTATGTTAATCAAATTACCTGGATTCATTAAGATTAAGTTCCAATTATAGTTACCTCACCCGACAGGTATATGTCTATCCTGTAAGGAAATATATTAAAGGGTTATCTATCCTCAAGGAAGATCGTGGACTATCAAGTCTAAGGTTGAAACCTAAAATTCCTTTGTCAAGTTTATTTTAAGTTTATCAAATCAATCTTATTAGTGGCAGTTAACAAGACGTATTAAGCTTAAGACTTAATAAGTAAATCTTTATATTTCCTAAACTATAAAATGACCCCTTATAACCCGATGATATTGGAATTCATCACAACCCCAGATAACGGACTTAGTTACGACACATATCTAAGGCTAATAAAAGCTTAAATAAAATAAAAGACATAAAATAAATGCTGGAAATTAAATAAAGTAAATGCTAGAAATTAAAAATGTAAAAGTACAATAAAAGAAAATGATGAGGGTTAGAGGATCCACTTTTAATATTTCAAAATTAGAAATCTCCCTTATTCTCAATGTTTACCTATTAATTAACCAGACCATAAAGGTGGTAATTTCATTTGTCTCAATTAAATCCAACCGACCATATAGGCGGTAACAAGGTTATTACATAAACCGACCATATAGGTGGAAACTATGTCTGAAATGAAAAACCGACCACGTAGGCGGTAAATAAGGTTGTCATCTAAACCGGCCATATAGGCGGTAACTAATTAATCCAAATTTTAATTAAAATAAGGGAGATTAATGTAATTTATTATATTAAAAGTCTTACCTCTTCACCCCAGCAGAATGAGATTACCTGTTCATGCTGTAAAAGAAAACACACATAATTTTATTAAATAAATAAAAAGAAAATATAAGAAAACATAAATAATATACAAGACACTTTCCTTTAGGTTTTCATGGAGAAATTTCTCTAAAGAAAGCATGAAAAATTACAAAATTAAGCTTGGTATTTATAGAAAATCTAAAGCCTTCCATCAATTTCTACACCAATTGCTCCACCAATTGTTCCACCAAACATGGCATCAAAAATGCAAGCATGTTTGGTGGAAGTTTGACAATTTTTACTTTTTATTTTATATTTTGAAAATGACTATAGTAATTATACAAAATACACTCAATTATTCATCAATATCGGCCTTCCGAACTTCAGAATTCGAAAATATTTAAATCTTCAAAGTTGTAGATCTTTGTGTCTTCTTTAATCTGAATTTTGAATCAGATCAATCAGATATTGGATGGAAAAGTTATGGCCAAAATACCAAACTTGCGTAAAATTGGAATTTAGGACCACACTTCGTGACGCGTATAGTAAATATCCGTTTTCGCCATTTTTTTTGCTCCGAATTTCATCATTTTAGCCCCGAGTTGATTCCATTAAATCCCAATACTTTATTTATCTGCAAAACACATAAAACACATCAAAACATTCATCAAACCCGAGAAACTATACAAATATTAGGTAAAAGAGGCGGTAAATATTGATATATTTTCCGCTCATCAGTCTCAGGATGTAACATTCCCCCAAAGCCAACAGTTTCCCTCATCTCGGGATCGGGTTACGTCCTACCGAGTCAGCTTCTTTGGTATGGGGATGTAACATTCCACCAGAGCCAAGTTTTTCCCTCAGCTCGGGGATGGGGTGAATCCCACCGAGTCAGCTTCTTTGGTTTGGGGATGTAATATCCCCCAGAGCCAAGTATTTCCCTCAGCTTGGGGTCGGATTACGTCCCACCGAGTCAGTCTCTTCGGTCTGGGGATGTAACATTCCCCCATAGATAAGTTTTTCTTCACCTCGGGGTCGGGATACGTCCCACCGAGAGGCTCATCCTCAGCTCAGGGACGAAGCATTCCTCTCATGGCCGGGTTCGAATTGGTCAGGATCAGGATCTCTTCTCACATTCAAATTCAGAAATAGCAATTTAGTAAGATAGAAGAGGAAATCATGCAAAGTATAAAAGGCAGAACAGTCAGAGATAGGCAAGCTCGCACGAGGACAATGAGTTCAGCTCAATCAGTTTCGGGAAGAAGGATCTCTGATATAGGTACGGAAAAAAAAGGATGCCAGTTTCGATCTGAGCGACCGGAGGAGCTTCGTCTTCTGTTGGGATGGCTACCTGAAGGGCAAATTGGGAATTTACTTCAAGTCGGAGAATCGTCTTGATAGGCATCAGAATCCTCAGTAAACAAGCACACGAAGAAGGCAAGAGAAGACCTGAGTAAATAGCAAAGACAGTTTCTCCGTGGTTTTTGAAGTGACCACCAATCAAATGATCAGCACACCATATTTTTATAGTTCCCCGGCATCAACTCGCTAATTCGTTGATACCGAGAACTTGGGGATGGATGTTGATGGTGTATTTCAACAAAGTGCATTGAACAGTGCGGCCAGGAACAGAGATGAAATTTCCCCTTTTCCAAAATGGACAGATGTTTGGAGAAGTGTTAGCCACTCCTCGGCCCGGTAGAAAGTCCAGACACAGTCTCCCGGGTTTGGCCGACCAGATTATACGATTCGGTGCAATTTTCAGAAACCGACCACATCGGAGATATAGCCGACCACATTAGGTCGGGAAGGCAGATCAAGTCCATTCAGTCTCTGGCGTAGTGTGATAAGTTCGGTTAGCTCAGGCCGGGGGAGAAGTGATTTTGAGAGGCTCGGTAAGGTTATTTGGCCGACCACTTGGCCACCGAAAGAAGCTCAGAGTCTGTGATTTTCCTTTACACGTGTCATCTCCCGAAAGCACTGTCCAGGCTGTCACCATTAATGTTACGTGTAGCAGAGAAGGAAACAGAGTTGATGTGACAGAACCGTCAGGCTGCAGGCTTACTTTCGGCAAGGTCAAGCCTAGGACAGAGAGCCCGTACTTTAAGGAGTGGGAAGAACAGTGTCGTACTTTGAGAAGTATATAAAGAGAAAGTAGTTTCATGTTTTAGGGATGATTTTTTTTTTAGCAGTTTGTAACAATAGGAAAATAGCAACTGTAATCTCTTTCACCTGCTCGACCATACACCGACCTTATTCAAAACAGGTCGGCCGAGTCAGTTTCTTGGTAATAAAACAACCCCCACCGTTTTGTGCCAGGGGACGTAGGTTGGATTCGTTCCGCCGAACCACGTTAAAACTCCTTGTCAATCTGTGTGTTTTTCTGCCTTTCCACTAAGTTTGCTTTTGGTCTCCCATAACCAAACAAATTCACTGTCGATGGAGGATTTATCCCGGGAGCGGTATTCCCTTATCGCCCTTGAGACGAAAATCAGCCATCAATATTATATATATAATGTATATAATAAAGATATATTCACAAGTGCTTATAAAAAAAAATTGACATTTTATTAATAATCAATATTTATAGCTTAAACAATTGATAAAATGGCGTACTACCAACACAAACTTGGTATCGTATTTAGGGATTTACAAGAGTTCTTGATTGAATCTTGTTGATGGTGGTTTTTAAATCACTATAATATCTAAACAGTACGGCATGGGTAAAAAAACAATTTCTTTCTTAAAGATCATTAATGCTGACCCGACCACTAGGTGCCAAAAAGTGAAGGGTCGAGCACTTTATGGTCAGTAACCGAGCACTTGAGTTCAAATGACCTGCAATTATCAGATCGGCAGTAGCATTCTCAGTTCAAAAGACCATCATGACCGACCACATGAATACCGACCACATACGAACCGAACATAACACGTACGGGAAAACAAGGCATCATATCCTTACAAGGTAAGCTGATAAGTAATCATATTTTCGAAAGGTAAGCTGGTAAGACAGAGTCCTAGTGGGACAAAGGAAGCAGAGAAAGTTGTCAACTAGGAAACCTTGTAGGAAAATGGAACCATCTCAGACTGGGAATTCTTGTAACAGAAGGAATCTGATTTCTTCACCATTATAAATAGAAGGGTTGAGTATGTGTAAAAGGGCATCAGCATCAAGATCGAGATCAAGATAAAAATCAGAATCATTATCAATCTCATTGGGATTAGATTTGTAAACACAAGAACAAATCTGAGAAGCATATTTCAGTAATAAAAGTATCATCCTTTTTGTGCCCGTGGACGTATGTGGGATCAAAATCCACCGAACCACGTTAAATCTCCTTGTCGATTGGCGTATTATCTGCTTTTTCTACTAAGTTTGCTTTTGGTTCCCCTATAAACCAAACAAATTCACTATTAAAAGAGGATTGCCTCGGGAGTAATATTCCCATATTGCCCTGAGACCAAAATCAGCCGTCAATAGTTGGCGCCGTCTGTGGGGAGTCTAACAAAAAGCAGTACACGTGATAAGACAATGGTAGAAGGCGGAAATCACCGGTCACCAGGGAGTTCAACTGCAGACTGAATGAAGAAAGTAGAAGAAAGCATGAAATCCATGGCGGACCGACTAGAAAGAATGGAAGGAATAAACAATAAGAGGTTTGAAGCCGAGACCCGCCAAAGAAGAGGCGAGGTAGCAGAGGGAAAAATGGTTGTAGATATAAGTGAAGACGACGAGCCCAGAGGAAGGGGACCCCACGAGGTAAAATCCATAGTAGTAGGAAGAGATTCGCAGACCGAAGACACATGGGAAGAAGAAAGGGAATCCTAGCCAGATCCCTCCTATATAAGCCTCCACAACACCCGAGGAAGGAATGAAGAGCGTGACGAGACTATACGAAGGGTCTCAAGACATGAAGAACACCGCACCCGAAACAACCGGAATGAGGAGAGCCACATGAGATAAAACAGCGTGGACGACAAAATAAAATCTTGGGTAAAGAAAGAGATGGCCAAGTGGGGAGAAAGCCGTGAGACCGACACAGGAGACGCCCGGGATAGCGAAGAAGAATCCCCCCTTACAAAAGAGATAAGGTCGGCAAAATTCCCCAGGCGGTTCAACATGCCAACCATGGCACCCTATAAAGGCCACTCCGACCCAAAGTCCCACATCAAAAGTTTTGCCCTATTAATGGAAGTTCAGGGAGTGGTAGGAGACACTGTCTGCAAAGTGTTCCCCTTGACTTTGGGCGGACCCGCCCTATTATGGTATAGAAGCCTGGCACCGGGGAGCATTAGGAGCTTCACACAGCTTAAAAAGTCATTCGTCCGACACTTTAAAGGAGCTTGCACTCCTAAGAAGACAATTAGAGAGTTAAGGCTCATGAAACAAGGAGATGACGAACCCCTGAAAACTTTTATAGAGAGGTACCACAACATGGTACTAGAATTCGGAGGATACGAGTCCTTAGAGGCCCTGGAAAGTTTAAAGGGAGCCCTAAAAGTCGGAAAGTTATGGACTCACCTAAGAATCCAGGACACACCGGATTATGCTACCGCCTTGGAGGTAGCCCGGAAATTTGTCTCATTGGAAAGCGAAGAAAAGATCTCCCGAAGGGGGATGGCCACCCGAGAAAGAACAACAAGGGCAGAGGCCCCCATCCGACCGGACATATAGTTCAAGAAATTCAAGCCGAGGCCCAAAGAATTCAAACCGATGCCTCGGAAGGATCAGGAAAGAGGGGCCTCGACCCAAGTAAATCACGTAGTCCGAGAAGAAGCGTATATTCCCTTGAACAAGCCACCGGGGCAAATCATCATGGAGATACAAGGAAAAGGCCTCCTAATAGAACCCGACCTCAGAAGATTACCCCCTGATAATAGGAGCAAGAAGTCTTACTGCGTACATCACAATCTAAAGGGACACACAACGGACGAATGCAAGGATCTGTGGGAACAGATGGAAGACCTGGCCCGAAATGGGTATCTAAATAGTTATATCGACCGTGAGGCCATGACAGCCAAACAAAGGGCACGAAGCCGACAGGTGAACGTCATCGCAGGAGGGAAAACACTGGCCGGAGACTCCAACCGGTCAAAAAAGAGCTATAGCCGAATTCAGGGGGCAGAGGTACTAGAGACAGAAAGGTCCCCAGTACCGCAAGGGAATCGATCGGTACCTATTATGTTCACCAGCGAAGATGCCTAAGGGGTGAGTTTCCCCCATGACGATGCATTGATAATCAAAGCGACAATCGGCGGCACAGAGGTGGATAGAATCCTGGTAGATCCCGCAAGTGCGGTAGACATAATCTCCAAAGAAGCTTTAGACAACCTGGGAGTGGAGTACGTTACCGTAACTAATGACAGCACCCCCTATACGATTTCGGAGGCTCAACGGTCATCCCGCTAGGGAAAATACAACTGGAAACAACAATCGCCCGGCTAGAGCAGCTGAAGAATTAGAAGAAATAAAACTATTCGGACCGGAAAAAAGCATAAAGATATGGGGGAACTTGGACGAAACCCTAAAAAAAAGCCTGCTAAAATGTCTGCAAGAATACCCAGACATCTTCGCGTGGGGACACAACGACATGCCCGGGATCGACCCAAAGTTCATCAGTCACCGCTTGGCGGTAAACCCGTCGCATAAACCAGTCAAACAGAAGAGAAGAATCTTCAATCAAGAAAGATACAGAGCAGCGGCGTCCGAAGTAGAAAAACTATTAAAAGCCGGCTTCATCAGAGAAGTCAAATACCCGGAATGGGTGTCAAACGTGGTGTTAGTGAAAAAGTCCAACGAAAAATGGAGAATGTGCGTAGATTTCACCGATCTTAATAAAGCATGTCCAAAAGACAGCTTTCCTCTGCCGAACGTGGATCAACTGGTAGACGCAACAGCCTGCCAAGGACTACTAAGCTTCATAGATGCCTTCTCAGGGTACAATCAGGTCAGGATGCATCCTGCAGAAGAGGAGAAGACAACTTTTATCACCGATCAAAGACTATACTGTTACAAGGTAATGCCCTTTGGACTAAAAAATGCAGGAGCAACTTTCCAAGGCTGGTAAACAACGTTCACAAACCACTCATCGGCACAACCATGCTGGTATACGTGGACGACATGATAACAATGACCAGAGAACCAAGAGATCACGTGACTAACCTAAAGAAAACTTTCGAATTGCTGAGAAAACACAACTTAAAACTCAATCTAGAGAAGTGTGCATTCGAAGTGGCCTCAGGAAAATTTTTAGGCTATATGGTGAGTTCCCGAGGCACAGAAGCCAACCCCCATAAGATACAAGCCGTGCTGGATTTAAAATCCCCCAGAACAATTAGAGAGGTGCAAAGTCTAATAGGCAGGGTCGCCGCGCTCAATCGATTAATCTCTCGGGTGACCGACAAATGCCACCTCTTCTTCAAAATCGTCAAAAAGGCCCAAAAGGGGATCGACTGGACACCGAAATGCGAGGAAGCCTTCCAGCAGCTAAAACAATATCTAGCACAGCCCCCACTCCTGGCTAAACCGCTCCCAGGAGAGACATTATACTTGTATTTGGTCGTTTCAAAACACGCAGTGAGTTCGGTACTGGTGCAAGAGGCCGACCAAATCCAAAGGCCATTATACTATGTCAGCAAAGCTCTGCTGGATGCCGAGACCCGGTATCCCATGCATGAACTAGTCGCCCTATCCTTGATCACTACAGCACGGAAGTTACGACCTTACTTCCAGGCCCACCCTATCGGAGTTTACACCAATTACCCCCTGCGACAGATCTTGCAAAAACCAGAAGCCTCGGGAAGGCTAATGAAATGGTCGGTGGAACTAAGCGAGCACGACATCTCCTACCTCCCAAGGGTAGCAATAAAAGGGCAGGCCTTGGCAGATTTTGTTGCGGAACTCACGGAACCCCAAATATTGACTACGGAGGAAAGTAAATGGGAAATGTCAGTAGACGGGTCTGCTAGCTCACAGTGCAATGGGGCAGGAATCGCTCTGAAAAACAGTGAAGGAGAAGAAGTGTTGTTTGCCTTGAAATTTGCCTTTAAAGCCACAAACAATGAAGCCGAATACGAGGCGATCCTGGCCGGGCTAAGACTATGCACGGTGGTAGGAGTCCGCAACGTGGTGGTAAGGAGTGACTCTCAGCTAGCCATTCAACAGCTAAAAGGAGAATTTCAAGCCAGAGAGCCAGCCATGATAGCCTACCTGGCCGAGGTAAAAAAGATGGTCGGAAAAATGAGGGATGTACGCTTCGAACAAATTGGGCGAGAAGACAACTGTGAGCAGACTCCTTAGCTCGGCTCGCATCCTCAATAAAGGCCGGGAACCCCAGAATGATCCCTCTTATCTGCCTCCGAGAGAAAAGCATAGGGGAGCTGGAGGTAGATATATTGGAAAAGGAAAACGAAAATTCATGGATGTGGCCAATTAGAAAATACCTAGAAACGTGGGAACCACCCGAGGACAAGAAGGAGGCCAGGAAGCTAAAATTCAAAAGCACCAAGTTTTCCCTAATCGATGGGGTACTTTACCGAAGAGGCTACACCGTACTCTTCCTGAGATGTCTAGCAGAAGAGGAAGCAGATTATGTACTCAGAGAGATCCATGTGGGCATCTGCGGAAGTCATGCCGGAGGAAGATCAATCGCCTTCAAAGCCTTAAGACAGGGGTTTTATTGGCCGACCATGCATCAAGACGGCATGAGGGTAGCTCAAAAATGCGAAGGTTGCCAAAAAAATGCCAACCTCCACCATCAACCAGCGGAACAACTGACCACCCTGACCAGCCCTTGGCCGTTTGCACAGTGGGGATTGGATATCATAAGGCCTATGTCAAAAGGGCGAGGACATGCAAAATATGCAATTGTGGCCATTGACTATTTCACCAAATGGGTGGAGGCCGAGCCACTATCCACCATCACAGAAAAGAAGGCCACAAAGTTTTTAAAGAAGAGTATCATCTGCAAGTTCGGAATCCGCCAAGCAATCATCACCGACAATGGAAAACAGTTCGACAGCAAAGGATTCAGGAAACTCTGCGAAGACCTCCAGATCGCTCTGAAATTCACCTCACCAGCCCATCCCAAGTCAAACGGACAGGTCGAAGCAACAAACAAAACCATAAAGGCAAACCTAAAAGCCCGGCTCGGATCATGAAAGGGCTTATGGGTCGATGAATTACCAGAGGTGTTATGGGCTCATCGAACGACCTGCAAAGACTCCACAGGGGAGGCACCGTTTTCCCTATCATACGGATGTGAGGCAGTCATCCCAGCAGAAATCGGGGTAGCAACCCACAGGGTCCGCCACTTCGGAAACAAACAGAACGAAGAACTCATCAAGAACCACCTCGACCTAATCGAAGAAAAAAGAGAAAAGTCAGCCATAAAAACAGCAATCTATCAGCAAAGAATGGCCCGCTTCTACAACAAAAAAGTTCGGACCCGTTCCTTTCTCCCATGCGACTTAGTGTTAAGAAGGGTCACCCTAAATACTCGGAGACCAGAGGAGGGCTCATTAGGTGCCAAGTGGGAAGGGCCCTATAAAATCACAAAGGTAGTAAGACCAGACACCTACATTTTTGAACAGCTAAACGGCATGCGATTGAAGAAACCATGGAATGCCGAGATATTGAGGAAATACTTTCAGTAGATTCTCTTTTCCCTATTTCTTCCGAAACAACCCGACAAAGGACCGGATAGAGAGTTGTAAGAAGGGCAGTATGCCCCCAAATATGAATAAAACTTTTTTTCTCACCCGCTCTCAAAACACCGGGGACATACTTGAGTACGATAGACCAGTGCCAAAAACATAAAAGCCAAGAAATGCAAAAAAGACATAGCAATAAAAGGGACAATACCCCTGCCGCACCCACTTACTCCAGAATCGTCAAAACATAAAGAGAGATATGCCTTTAAAAACTCGGGCGCTCATAGATCCCTACTCGCTTGGTCATACAGCTCGGGGCTGGATTACGTTCCGCCGAGGCCACGGGATTATTCAGCTCGAGGTCGGGTTACGTCCCGCCAAGTCATGCTCGTTGGTCTGGGGATGAGACATTCCCCCGGAACCATCTCTTTTAAACTCGGGGTCCTCGAAGTATCCGGGGACATACTCGACACTAGGATCCGTAGGAAGGATAGCACAGGGAGGGATGATACCCCCGTGGCGTTTGTTTACTCCAGTGTTACCGAACATAAAGAATGAACATGCCCTTAGTGTTTCAAACACTGATCCTCACATAACCGATGTGATGGATCCGTGAGAAAGCATAGCACGGGGAGAAACTATGCCCCCGTGACGATTACTTGCTCCAGTGATACCGGGCCTAAGGAGGAATGTTCCCTTAGCATCCCCGGGCACTCTTTGATCCATCCATCATTTGGATCCAAGAGAGACGCAACACGAGGAGGCGTTGTGCCCCCGTGGCGTGTGCCTGCTCCAGCGTGGTAATGAGGAGCCCTCATGCAATACGCAGGCTCCATAGTGACCTGACGTACAGAGGATGTGCCCTTACCATTCAAAACGCTCTCTGATCCAAATCCTGGTTCGCCAGGACACTGAATTGAAAGATTCAGAATTGTGTTTTGGAGGCCTCAGACAGGACGCTGTTCTGAGACATCCGTGCTGTTGTTTACACTTTGACGTCTTTACTTTGGGATAAGTGCTAAGTCACCCCCGCCTTTTGATTTTATTTTCCAGAGTCTTGTTTTGTTTTTCACTGGTCTGGCAAGGGGACACCCGTGCCAGACTCGGTAGGGCTTCAAAAGAGGATTCACTTCCCTTCTGAATAAATCCTAAAAGATTAACCGGCTCGGGGCCGGATTGTTCCGCTGAGGCCACTTGGTTGATCGGCTCGGGGCTAGATCCGTTCCGCCGAGGCCACTTGGTTATACGGCTCGGGGCTGGATTTTGTTCCGCCGAGGCCACTTGGTTATACGGCTCGGGGCTGGATTTTGTTCCGCCGAGGCCACTTGGTTAATCGGCTCGAGTCTGCTCTTGTACTACCGAGATCGATGTTTGTTTCAGCTTGGGGTCGGGTTACGTCCCACCGAGTCAGCTTTTTGGACTGGGGATGTAACATTCCCCCAGAGCCAAGTCTTTCTTCAGCTCGGGGTCGGGATACGTCCCACCGATAGACTTATCATCGGCATGAGATCGGAGGATCTCCCCCATGGTCGGCCTTCTATTGGTCTGGAGAGGTGACATTCCCCGAGAGCCAAATGTTCTTCTCAGCTCGGGGCGGGTTACGTCCCACCGAGTCGATCGTCATCAGCATAAGGGCAAAGCATTTTCTCCACGGGTAGATATCGGGATCCTCGTTGACTGAGCACATGAAGGTGGCAGGAAGGACCAGATTTGCAACCAAGGCGTTTTTCTCTGCGGTTCCCGGAGTGACCACCGACGGATTCGTCAACAGACCATCTTTTTTTATAGTTCCCGGCATCAACTCGCAAACTCGTTGTTACCGAGAACTAGGGGATAGATGTTGATGGTGGTTTTTAAAGCACTGTAATATCTAAACAGTACGGCATGGGTAAAAAAGTAATTTCTTTCTTAAAGATCATTAATGTTGACCCGACCACTAGGTGCCAAAAAGTGAAGGGCCGAGCACTTTATGGTCAGTAACCGAGCACTTGAGTTCAGATGACCGGTAATTATCAGATCGGCAGTAGCATTCTCAGTTCAAAAGACCATCATGACCGACCACATGAATACCGACCACATACGAACCCAACATAATTTCACACACATGTTTAACTGAATAACACCATAATTTCCTCGCAGAGAGTAATTTGAATTCCAAATCATTTATTTCTACTAAATAGATTTTAACAATTGAATCAATTCGTATCCATTTTTTAAAATTGAGTTGGATGCTACATGTTTTTAAAGAATATCACTAAAAATATAAGAATTGACAATAAGGGAAAAAATATTATGGAAAAGATCCTGATTCAAGGCTATCATTTTTAGATCGAAGAACACTTTAATTTATTTAAGAATTACCATAAAATCGAAGATAAGGTACATTAATCTTTGTTAGCAAATAATAGTGCACAGATTTTCGGTTCAAACGCAACTCGATCCGAACCACACTGACCCCAACACGTGCGGGTTTAAGAAAAATTAAAATTGATTTCAGGTCATCTCAATCCGAACAATAAACTTCGGATCGGTGCACGTTTTTTGTGCAATAATTTTGGGTTTGACTCGAACTACAACCCGAACCGTCAAAACTGCTGACCCGCATTCAAATTAGACATTATAATATACATTTTTCTTCTTTAATCATGAAATTTAAGACATTCAATGATCATATGAAATTATGCACGATATAAATTAAAAATATGTATTTTTCTTTCAATTATTATGTGAAAAAATACAAAATTTTCTTTAAAAAATTATGATCCAAACAGCCAACCTGAACCGCCGACCCAAATTGCGATAATTTTCCCCTTCAAATTTACGATTTCGGATTCAAATTTCCCGAACTATGGACATAATTGAGTTTAACAAAAATTTTAAAAAAATCGTATTGACACTACCCGCGATCACCCCCGGGAGAGGAGTAAATCTTTGGTGCAACAGTGGTATGGATGACGTGGTACCACCAACCAATTAAAAACTAACATGTTTAATTTTCTTCCTATTTTTTAGTTGTTTTTGACTTTTTAGCACGCGTGGCAAAAGATGATTGGCTTGTTGCATGGATGACGTGGTACCACTGTTGCACCAAAGATTTTCTCCCGGGAGAGGGAGGCGCAAAAAAATCGAAAATAAAGAAAAATAACAATGATAACAAGAAGGGCAAATACGTAAATAAGAGCAGAGAAACGATCGGGAAATGGAAATTTAAATTGGAGGCGGGAGGGACAGGTGGCAACTATATATAGGAGTCTCTGCCGCTCTGGAAGCCAGTAGCCCAATTAACCGCTAGCCCTAAATATAAAAAGTAGAAGCATTCCGTCGCAGATCCAACATTGAGCTCTTTTCTTTGTTGATTCCTTTTTCCCAGTGTCGCCTAATTTTGCTGACCAATTTTTCTTCTTAAAATTAAGGTACGGAAATGGACAGCTGGTTTGGTTTTCTCGTCTGATCTGTTTGTTTGGTTGCCGGGGAAATCAGATTTTGAATGAGGTCGCTTTTGTACTTTTTTGTTTCTTTCGTTTGGCTTCTAGGAGCTTTGAGTGATCTAAAGGCGTTGGTTACGTTCTCAAAACAACAAAAGCTAGCTTTTATTTATTTCTTAATTTTTTTAAACAAAATTTATTTATTGCAATTGTGTGGGCGATATACTTTAGGATGAATGATCGCTAGCGTTTGCGATTTCTGTTAGATCTATTTTGATTAATCAAATTTTGTATTTTGTATATTTTATTTTTTGCTAATTTAATTGTTTTGTTTTATCGAATTACGTAAGGTCAGTTAATGTCTCTAGAAAGATTGCTCGTTCTTTGGTGCTATGTTTTCTTTACGAGTACATTTAATTACTTTTCTGAAATTGTTTTTATAACTGATTTCCAGGAATGATATTATTAATCTAAAATATCATGGAATGAGCTTATTCTTAAAAATTAAATTAAAATTTGCAATTTTTTAGTCTATTTTTGTCTGTACAATGTTAAACAGAAAAGTACAATTCATGAATGATTTTAATGTTTAGTTCTGCTGTGATCATGGGCTTTTCTTAATGCTTCAGTTCATTGATGTACAAATTATTCATGATTTATTATCCAGTAAAATGTTTGCATGTGATGTGTTCTAATAATTTTTCTGTAGCAGGATACAGGATAAAGGTGCCCTGATCTGTGGTTTACTCTACAGTTCAAGATGGTTGCTACTGCTGCTGCTTCGGCATTCTTCCCGGTTTCTCCGCCATCATCAGATTCTGTTGCAAAGATCAAAAACCTTGGATCTGCTAAATTGGGAGGTCTTAAGTCAAAATCCTGTTCTGGTGGTTTGGAGGTTAAGGCTAATGCACAAGCACCTCCTAAAATAAATGGATCTTCTGTTGGATTGACGACGCCAGCTGAAAGTTTGAAGAATGAGGATATCCCCTCAGTGTCACCTCCCCCTAGGACTTTTATTAACCAATTACCTGACTGGAGCATGCTTCTTGCTGCTGTAACAACAATCTTCTTGGCAGCAGAGAAGCAGTGGATGATGCTTGATTGGAAACCAAGGCGGTCTGACATGCATATGGACCCGTTCGGTATTGGAAAAATTGTTCAAGATGGTTTCATGTTTAGGCAAAATTTCTCAATTAGATCATATGAGATAGGTGCGGATGGTACTGCATCGATAGAGACATTAATGAATCATTTACAGGTAGATGATCATCTCTTATGTTGGCATGATGTGAAACTGCTAAATTTATGTAGTTACTGTTGTTCTTTCAGTTGCATAATTCTTTTTTCTTTACATTTGTGGCAGGAAACAGCGCTCAATCATGTTACGAGCACTGGTCTTCTTGATGATGGCTTTGGCGCAACCCCAGCGATGGCCAAAAAGAACCTGATATGGGTTGTTACAAGAATGCAGGTTGTGGTAGACCGCTATCCCAATTGGTAAGCATCCATTTGATGCAAATATGTTAAACCTCATGGCTTCATGCTGCAATTCAGTTAGAGCCGAAATCCTTGTCATTTAATCATGTGATTTAGTGGTTTGCATTTGGCTGTTCTGATATGGTTGGAATGATGGTTTTTTGTTACTCTTACAATTTAAACCTATGTAATATACTACAGTTTTGTGAAATTTATGAAACTTACCTTGGAACAAAAAATTAGTTTGGTTATTAAGTTGCTTCTGTAAATTTTTCCTAGGATCTAGCAAATGTGGATATATCCAAAGGCTTACGGTCTTTATTCACCACATATTGAAATCATGTATGTTGTACAGTAGTGTATGTAGTTTTTTTTTTTTTTGAAAAGTAAGTATCTGCTTTCATTGAAAATCAGCTAGATAACAAGAGTTGGATGTTTGGAGGATAGTCTCCCTTCCAAACAATCTCATCTACAACTTGAATAGCAAACTTTGCTAAAGAATGAGCAACTGTATTACAGTCCCTAGATACGTAGGACACCATCACCTGTTGATAGCTCTCCATTAGCTCATGGATCTCCTCAATAGTTCAAGCAATCTCTAGTTTACTCTCCATTCTTCTAGATATTAAATTTGTCACCATTAGAGAATCGGTTTCTATTAACACAGGGAACATTTTTTCCTTAACTGGAATTTGTAATCCAAATAACAATGCCTTAGCTTCAAGCAACGCGATATCTTGGGACATCTTACATTTCCGAACAGCCGCAATCAGAGCTCTTCCTTCAGCATCTCTTAGAACAACCCCTAGGCCTGCAGCGTTATGGTGTATTTGGGCAGAAGCATCCACATTGATCTTAAACCATCCACAAGAAGGAGGATTCAGCGTTTCTTGCTACCTCTGTCATCTCTACCTTGTTGAATCTTGACAGTTTCAATTGATAGCTGATAAGACTACCATGACCTCTGCTCTTGCCTCCACACTTCCTGGCTCCTCAAATTTCCCCTGCATTACTTCCATATTTCTCGTTGCCCAAATAGCCCAGCATATGGCCATCACTCTTGCTACAGCCGTGAAGCTTCTCTTTCAACAGCAAGCAGTATTCCCAACACATTATCATGCCTAGCTTCACCTATCACAAATTCATAGTTAGATAATCTCCCCACCTGCTTCCAGTGTTATCAAAGGCGCGCCTAGGTAGAGGCGCAAACCATTGCGCCTAGAGGGTATCCAGGCGAGGCGACGTGCATCAGGCGCACTCCTAGGCGATGAGGTGCGCGTCTGATGCCAATGAATGAGGCGCGCCTTAGGCGGATAATGCCAAAAATCTTAGTTTTTGACCCAATTTCGTTGATTAAAGCTCTTTTTTGTACTTTTTTTGGTTTTTTTCCAGCATAGAGAGTTAAAAAAAAAAGAATAATAACAATAAGTCTCATAATTTAACTCAATTTATTTACTTTTGACATGACTCTTAGATAATTTGTTGGGATTGTTTAAAATTATAAGAAAATTTTATATTTTGTAAAATATAAATATTTGCCATAATAATTAATAATAGATCATACAATTATAATTATTGGGAACATAATCTTAACCAAAAAGATTAAACTAGTCAATAATAAAATTGTACATAAGACAATATAAGTAAATATTAATATCTTATTTATAATAGCAACTTAGTTATAAAAATAGTGATGTATATAAATTTAATTGAGTGCAATAATTTATAAATATTTTGTCATAATTTGGTCAAAATATTAAAAAATACTCAAAACAAAATGATTAGAAGAATATAAATGTTCTTCTTTCTAATTGAAAAATTATATATATAAATATGCGCCTCACATTCCTCAGGCGAGCGCCTTGCGCCTTGAGGCGCACGCCTAGGTTCCAGGACCTTTTGCACCTCGGTGCGCCTTTCGCCTTTAATAAACTGCCTGCTTCGCAAATTTACATAAGAATAAAGCATGAAGAACGTCTTCCTTATTTTTCCAACAACGTTGGCACAAAAGGCTCTCTACAATCTTCTTCTTCCCCAGATTATCCTTTGTTGGAAGCATGTTTTGTGCCGCTCTCCACATGAAAATCTTCATCTTCTCAGGTAAGTTTAATTTCCAGATGACATTCTAGTTCTCCGTCTTTAACTCCGAAGTAGAAGGACTTTCTGATTACTTCATTCTAAAAGAAATTTGGTACCCACTTTTAACCGAGAACTCTCCTCTCTTATCAAAATGCCAACACAATCTGTCTTCTTGCGGCTTCCTGGGAAGGGGAATGTTAATGGTTTCATCAGCATCTTCCTTAACGAAACAGTTTTTAATGAGTTCCGTATTCCACCTTTGATCCCCGAGATTAGTTGAGCGACTGTTGCATCATCTTCTAAACATGGGGGCGATATAGGTTTGAAGGTAATCGGCCTTGCCGCCTTGGTATCCAATTGTTCCGGTAAACTTTGATATTTTGACCATTACCAATTCTCTATTTTGACCCTAGTTGTATTACCCTTCTTCCCCATAAGATGCTTCTCCAAATGTAAGAGGGGTTGGAACCAATCTTTGCTTCAAGAAAACAGGATTTCCGAAAGTATCTAGCCTTGAGGACTCTTGCCATCAATGATTCAGGCTGCTGCAATATTCGCCAACTTTGTTTAGCCACCAAAGCATGGTTGAAACATGATATATCTTTAAAACCCATGCCTCCTCTACTCTTGGATTGACACATACTTTCCCATTTCCTCCAATGGATGCACCTTTTAGTTTCTGTCGATCCCTACCAAAACTTGGCCACCTCTTGTTGAATGTCATCACATAAACCTTGAGGGATTCGAAAAACACTCATTGCATAAGTGGGAACAGCCTCAACAACCGCTTTTATAAGTATTTCTTTAACTCCAGCAGAAAACAACTTGCTTTGCCAGCTATATATCTTGTTCATCACTTTGAGTTTGATACTATTAAAGAAAGTCTTTCTATTCCTGCCAACCATTGAAGGTAGCCCCAAATATTTCTCATTTCTAGCTACTACTTCCAACTGTAGAATCTCTTTGATAATTGCTGTTTGGTTGGCCGGGACATTGCCACCGAGAAACAAATATGATTTATCAAAATTGAAAATCTGTCTCGAGGCAGTAGCGTAGTCATCCAATATTTTCTTTAGATTTATGCACTCTCCAGTATCTCTCTTGAGAAAATAAGACAATCATCAGCAAAGAGGAGATGGGTAATCTGGATCTCCTTACTAAATTTCAGCCTTTGGATCAGTCTTCTCTTCTCTGCTTGTATCAAAAGGTTGGACAAACCTTTGGCACAAAGAAGGAAAAGGTAAGGAGATAACGGACAGCCTTGTCTAAGGCCCCTCTGTGGTTTGATCATCCCTGTGGCTTGCCCATTAATCAACACCGAAAAAGAAGTAGTGGAGAATGGAGATACAATTCATCACAAGATCAATCCACCGATTAGAGAAGCCCAATCCCACCATAAATCCTCTTAAAAAATCCCATTCAACTCTGTCATATGCTTTGCTAATATCCATTTTCAATGCAACCCATCCGTGTCTCTTACCTTCCACCATTCTGATTTTGTGGAGGCATTCGTAGCCTATGATAATATTAATGTTGTAAATTCTCTAATTATTGAGTCTTGGATGGAGGAGGGACATGTCCTTTGGTTGGTACCCCATGGGACATGTCCTCCAATTTATAAGAATACTCAAAACTCCAAATGGCGTTTTGAAGGGGTATAACCCTTGGGAGGGTTGCACCCCAAATCAAAGGGTGCCTTCCATGTCTATTTAAAGGAGTTTGTAGTTCATTCTTGGGATCGAGATTAAGAAAAAGTCTTGTGTCTCGCTATTTTTGTTTTGAGTAAAGAGAGAGTTCTCTCCATTTCCAGGTTCGAGATCTTGTTAAGGAGTGCCCTTTGAACAAGAGGAATCCGGGTTATCCTGGGAGAACATTAGCCACAAAACCCGTAGAGCACCGAGACGGGGCTGATAAGTTCTTAAGGATAGAGATATTTCTCGACCTGGACCACTGTATTCGTCATTTCTACCAGGTTTTCTTCATTCTCAAAGTATTGGGGTTCTTGCATGTAAAAGTAGATCTCAAAATTGAGTTCTGATTTTGATTTAATTTTCTGTTTAGTGACACTAAACCACCAACAAATAATACTATTACTTTGGACTGTATGTTTAGAAATCGAAATCCTTCAGGAGCTTATTCTTGTAATTTCATTTTTTTCTTCATCCATGCCCAACTTTTCTGGCGCCAATTTGGGAATATTGGAATTTTGGATTTTGGGTTTTATTGAGTTTTAGACTTTTATTGTGTCTGTGTTGGCATTCTCTGGTACATCACTCCTGCTGGTCGACGGTCCTTTGTTTGGGGCGTTTAATGAGGATATTACTTAACAGAACAAAAAAAATGGAAAAAAAACTATTGAAGTTTAAATGACTAATCAATTCTGCCTTGCAGGAATGATATTGTCCATGTAGAAACCTGGGTTAGTGCATCTGGAAAGAATGGTATGCGACGTGATTGGCTCATCCGTGATGCTAAGACAGGTGAAACCTTGACAAGAGCAACCAGGTAGGGAGTTATTTTGCACAGTTTTATTACTTCTGACTTCTGTTTGGTGTTCCATTTTCTGTTATCCTCTATATGGGTTGCCTGTAACTGAAATCTTGCTTTTATGAATTTTCTGTAGTTCATGGGTTCTTCCAAGGAAGGTAGCATTTAATAGTTAGGGTTGTTTGTATTGTTAATCTCTCATGAGACAAAAGTCAGAAATGTGTTTAATACTAGTTTTTTTTGTTCAAAAATTTGCTTTTCTTGTAAATGTTGTTAGATGATGTACATGATAATGGAAAATTTACATCTCGGCGGCGGCGGTCGTGATATATGTGTGTGTCTATTATTTTGGTTGGATTTGATGGTTATAATTCATATAGTTTTTATGATTTGATGTTTACAGTGTGTGGGTAATGATGAATAAACTTACTAGGAGGTTGTCCAAAATTCCTGATGAAGTTCGACAGGAAATTGAGCCTTATTTTTTGAATTCTGACCCTGTTGTCGACAAGGATATCAGAAAATTACCAAAACTTGATGACAATACTGCAGATTATGTTCGTAGAGGTTTAGCTGTAAGTGAGTTATTTTTGTATATTAAATTAAATTTAATCTGTAATAATTGTTTGATACTAACTCTTGCTTTTTTGTGATATATCTTGTTATTTTTCGAAAATTTGCAGCCTAGATGGAGTGATTTAGATGTCAACCAACATGTCAATAATGTGAAGTACATTGGCTGGATCCTTGAGGTATCTTTTCTGTCAAAGCTTATTTTTCAATAACCTTGCAGAAATGTTGATTAAATTTCTCTGACAGAATTCACGTTTAAACGCGTATACCATAATTATTAGTATGCACTACAAACAGTACACATTAATAACTGACTTGAATAGAGAATTTAGCTTTAATTTTGCATATTCTTGTGTTGACTTCTCTGCACTGCTTAGCAAATTTGTATTTTACAAAGTACTTGATGAATCAATTTAGTTTATACTTTTGGTTTTTAATAGCCAAGTTTAAACATTTACAAGCCTTGGTAGTGTGCATATGTTATGCTTGACAATTGACTCAATAAGTCAAACATAATGCATTTTAGAGCTGAAGCCTTATTTACCCAGCGTACAGGGCTTCCTACACTGTAAGCCATACTTTTACGGTTTTTTTGTCCCTTTTTTTTTTTTACTTTTTTTCCAATTCTGTTTCTTTCTTCATCTTTTTTTTTCCATTTTCTTTATTTACGATCCTTTCTTTTACGTTTATGTTTTTTTCTTTTATAGTTCTGTTTTATTTTTTTATTTTTAATTTTTTTCAGTTCAGTTCTGTTTCTTTCTTCATCTTTTTTTTTCCATTTCTTTTATTTACGATTCTTTCTTTTACAATTTTTTTTTTCATTTTTTTAGTTATGTTTCTTTCATCTTTTTTCTTCTTTTTTTTCCCATTTTTTTTATTTACAATTCTTTCTTTTACTTTTTCTTTATTTATAATTCTTTTCTTTTTAGTAGATGTTTTTTTAATGCTTACTTGAATTATGCATATTTTGTTAAGAATATGATGATGATGTTTTTTTTGACTAGATATTTTTTAATTACGTTTGTTTTGATTATTTTCTTGAATTTCAAGTTTTGAATTGTGCATATTTTGTCAAGTATTATGAATTGGACAAGTAGAAGTAATATAAAAGTAGATTATATGTCAAAATATTACTATCTATTTATTATTTTTTTACATTTACAAGTTAATGATGCATATATTACAAATTTAAAATTATTATTAATAAACGTGCATCTCGTGTCTGTGAGTCGTGCGCCTCTCGCCCTTCGCTTCGCTTTTATGGCTTTGATCACCTCGGTGCGCCTATCGCTTTTAACAACCTTGGGGAGGATTTAATAGTAGATTAAATTGGAGAAAGCAGAAATTGTATTCTTTTTTGGTTATTCATTCTAGGGTGAATGAATTATGCTATGTCAAAGTTTCTTATTCCCTTATGTTTTTCTGCCATTTTTTCCAATTCAAGTTATTTTGTGCTTGTTGCAGAGTGCTCCTCAGCAAATCTTGGAGAGTCATGAGCTAGCATCCGTGACTCTGGAGTATAGGAGGGAGTGCGGAAGGGATAGTGTGTTGCAATCCTTGACTGCTGTCTCAGGCAATGACATTGGCAACTTGGTGAACTTAGGCAGTGTCGAGTGCCAGCACTTGCTTCGACTAGAGGAAGGTGCTGAAATTGTGAGAGCAAGGACTGAGTGGAGGCCTAAGGTCGCCCAGAACTTTGGGAATGTTGGACGGATTCCAGCAGAAAGCACTTAAACCCAAGTTTCATGCTGCTGGTAATCACAAGGCCTAGTGTTACATTGCTTGTGTAGAATACTGTTTGTGTTCTTGGATCTCTATATATAAATATTTATCCTCTAGTTGTCTTCTTTCGGAAAAAAAGGTTGTAAGTTCGATGTAATTACCCTTTGCCGCGCTATTCCTTCTCGCTCTCTATTTTGCAGATTCAATTTACTCGCTGTCCATGATGATTGAGTTTTATAGAGGGACAAGATTCATCATCTATGCTTTGCCTAACATGTTTAGTTGGTGGTGTTACCCCCGGTTACCTGATCTTTAGTTGGAAAAGGCTATTATTTTTTGGTTTTTTTTTTTTTTTTTTTTGGGTTTAGTTAAATATTGTAAAATTAGGCTACTGAAACTTGTGCGTCGACTTGGCAATAATTATTTTATTAATCCGCCAGCTTGTATGGCCCGCCAAGCCAGCCCGACACGTGAGGTTGTGCTTGACTTGTTACATTATTGTATGTGCTGCTTTGGGTGTGAGCTGTGGAATTTTCCTTTAAAGGATAGCTAATAATGTCGTGAATGATTAGGAATAGTATCCCAGAATCGGAGTTGAAAAACCTCAATCTGTCCGGACCAATTGCTTCTCTACTCTTATCAAGAGGTAGAGAGATTTAAAAAAAAAAAAAAAAATCACTTGTAAGAAGAAAATTTACATATTGTCCACGTGTTAATTTAGAGCTGCTGGCGCGTAGGGATGTTTCATAATTCCATGTGTATTTTATGTAATAGGCGCGTGTATACTGATGAAAAATTATACTTTTTTATTTAGTTTTCTTAATTTTTAATTCCAAAACTAAATATCTCTCAAATTATAAAATATTTTATGAAAAAATTATATGTTATTAATCAAAAAATTATAAGCTTCAAAATAAATATAATGAGCAGTGTGTTTTGAGAAAAAAAAATATAAAAAAATATCCTTATGTTTATAGGGGAATTGATAATTTTAATGAGTCATTTTCAAACACTCATATTTTTTTCATTTGAACTCCAAATCGCAATTCTATATACATTTAATATACATACCTACAACTTTCATCAACGAACCCCTCTCAATTTTGAACTTTGGCAAGGACAAGATCAACCCTAAAATTGCTACATCTCACATACTACACATCCCTCACATTTTATCTAAGTCACTATGAGATACTTTGTGTTCAATTACAGTCATATTTTATTTAAGTCACATTGAGCTCATTCACATTCATAATCACAATCATATTGAGTTTGGTCACATGAATATTTTACCTAAGTCACATTAACCTAAGTCATGTTATTTTGTTTTTGGGGTTTGTAAGACCATAAAGCCATTTTTACAAAGTGTTGTAAATATTTTTTTATGTACATTTTGAGTTGTACCATTATTTTTTATGTAATTTGAGAGATGTTACCATCGACAACATCATAAGGAGATTTTCCTCAATCCATGGAGAAAGATTTGAAGACCAAGGGATGTCTTGATAAATTTTTGTACTAATTAGATTAATATAGAAAAAAAAAAGAGTCCAATTAATGCAATTTTTTTTAATTATATGAATATTTTATTCGAAATGTTTGAATAATATATCATATAACTTAGGAGACATGTTCTTGCATTTTCACATGTCATAACATGTTAGACATGCATAATTTTTCTATTTAAAGAAGTTAAATTAGTAGATACTATGCATGAAAAAATTAATTGGATTTATTGTTTAAATAGAATATAAGATGGAAAATAGTTTAAAGAAAGATTCGAATTCAGTGGTTCTTTACAAAAAAAAGTCAGTGGGCCTCTAACTACCGTTATCCGTTGCATAACTAAAATAAGATATGTTAAAGTGATTTTCGTATATAAAAAACCTTAAAGAGTTCGAAAGCCGAAGCACAGCAACAGGACCAATAAGTCACGTTGGGCTGGTCTTTAATAATCAGGCACGAATAAGCCGAAAAGACCGTATGACTTACAGAGCTATACACAGAGTCCTAAATCTCCTAATGCAATACCATCCGGCAGACCGCAGAAAGAAGAAACTCAATAAGAACTAAAAAGACCTCTTAAAATCTGTTGAAAGTCACCTTCAGAAAACCAAATTCTGATGTTTATTTTGCATTTCATAAAATGAATAAGAGAAGGCACATGTTCGCAAAAAAGAAAGTCACAACAAAGCATCTTGCCAGCTTACCGCACTGGCTGCTGATTGTAGTGATTTTTCTCTTTCTTCTTTGCAGCAGCAAGCCTCGCATTCCTGGCAGAAGCCTCACTAGCAGCAGCCCGGGCAGCGGCATCCATCTCTTTACTTGATTTCTTCTTCTTTGCAGAAGCCACTTTCTTAAGCCGCTCTTTCACATCAACAGATGTACCCACTGCCTTCTGGGTCTCCGCAGTTTCATCCATCACATCTGCAGCATTGGTGCTATCAAGCTGGTCCCGAGACGGTTCTTTTGCCTCCTTTAATAGTTTATCCTTCTTTTTCTTCTTTTTTGCGCTTTTACTCTCCCCAGAGGCATTTTCCCTTTCAACCTCTCCATTATCTTCTTTCTTCTCTTGCGCAGCACCTGAAAATAGGGAATGACATTCCATGTTAGTGAAACTACTAAGTGACAAATGGAATATAGCAATGGCAATTGACCTGAAAAATTACCCGTCGAAGTTTAATTTTTGAAATAACCAAATAAGTAAATATCCATTCTGGTCATAATCAATACTTTGCATATTTACATAATCTTGCTTCATGCATGAAAACGGACTCGTATCAAGGATAAAGCTACAACAACACGCTCTATACCCAATAACTGAATCTATAATTAAAAGAATTTGACTCTGGGAAAGAGAGACACATTATGAAGATTTAAGATTGTACAGGATTAAGACTTAACAAACAAACTTTATCAGATACAAATAACAAGGACTTGTAGAGTAAAAACATTGAAGGACAAGAACTAGACACTCAGCTCTCCACATTTAATGAATAAAGAATTAGAATTCAGGAATGTAATAAAACAATTACAAAATGAAACGATCTATAATGAATGTGAAATTACCATGGGATCCATCTTGGCCACACTCCTTGTTCAATCCCATCTCAGCAAGAAGGGCATCGAGTTCTTCAAGACCCCTTTTCTTCAATTCCTTCTTTGAAAGCTGCCTTTCTGAATCTTTTTGTACTGAAGGAGCTTCAGGAGGCTTCTTAACTATTGGCAGCTCTACTTCTACTAGTTTTTCGGTTTCATTGTCATGTTCTTCCTCAACATCATCATCGACTTCATCAAGGCCTTCCTCACTATCACTTTCCTAGAATCCGGATGGAACAAATATAAGAACTATCGAATATAACCAGATAACTCGAGTAACAATGCACTTAGGGACTGAGGATAGTCATATAAATATAATAGTATCATTAAATACCCCAGCATATTTGATTCCGAACTACGAAGTAGGAAAAACGAAGCTTTTCCTAGAAAAATAATACCAATATCACAAATATAGTAACCTTTTGAACACCATAATCCACCGGGAGATCTGGTTGAAATAAAGTATGAGAATATTTATTCCCACTTTAATCGTGTAGTTATAATTATTTTTTAACTATCATATTACATGCATATGTCATATTGTCTGACAATTTTTCTGACCAAGTTAATAACCATTTACAGCAAAAATACTCGAAACATAACCATGAATGCACTTAGACATAAAAATGAGTGGACCCAAACATTCAGGTTTTTGGCAACCATGGAAACCTAATGGGATGGCACATCATGAACCCATATCTAATGGTCAACAGCATGAACAAAGTGCAGCTGCCGTTTCTCAAAGCTAATGTCTAGAGGCCATGATCTAGATCTATGAAATGCAGCCACAGAAGAATACGATAAGAATATAAATTTTATCTACATCCAATGCAACAATGAAATATCAAGATTCAAGCTGCAGCAAAGCAAAGTTTTAGGCTCTGCTCATCCACTATCACAAAGGTAATCTGCACTTTATGTTGGCACAGCCACACTAACACTTGCCTAATCATGAAGCAGCAAAACAGTAGACGTGGCTCCTATGTTTGGGAGAAACCCAACCAGTCAGGCAAGTCTTCTCTGCTCACAACCTCCATCATAGCTTGTTGCATTAACATATATTAGAGATGATCTGTCGAATCTAACAAACTAAATGACAACATCCTTGATATCATTTAAATTATTGTGACAACATAACAAACAATCTTTTACAACTCAATTACATGTGTAAACTTCAAAGGATCAAATTATATTTTCATATAACTAAACAATCAAACAGGGGCAAGAAAACAAAGCAAACAAAAACACAAAATTGAATGCCAAGGAGCTGACAAAAAACAGTTCAAATTCCACAATTCTCGGCAAATAGATATAATCAAACACGCTTATTAAGAAGAGATTTTTCTTCCAAAAATGTTAAACAACAAAAACAAACGTACATTACTCATATTTTCAATAACTATGTCACACACAGTCTCTCTACAGGATATTCTCTCTACAGGATATCCCCAGCTTCGTTGGGCAAACATCTACGGCACGTGTAATCAAGGTTCGAAAACTCGGTGTGCGGTGTGAGGCGGTCCCTCGAGTGAGGCGAAGCGGACAGCCTCGAGGCGGTCGAGGCGACAGCCTCAATCCGAACAGAAAAAAAAACTAAAAGTAATAAATAATCTACAACTAATACATAAAAGAATCTATCAAAATTAAACAAAATTAAATATAATGAAATAAGTTCATGAAATAAAATGACTACTAATCTCTTAATAGGCTACCATTGGTTTAATGGCATAAAATGTGGGTATGAAGTGTCATCCTTCAAAAGGTCATCATCATATATAATTTATATCATAAATAAATTTATTAATAATAAATTATAATTAATAAATATATATTATAGTGAATGATTATTTTTAATGATAATTATTTTGCCTTTTTCGGCTAAGCATCGAGGTCGAGCTACTCTGTTAATATGGTTAACAATACTGCCCTGAAAATAAAATTGAAAATTTTATTTTCTGTACCTTTTTAGTCTATAAAGAAGCTCAAGTTGAGACTCTTTGTCCCTACTTTTAGTTTCCTTATATTTATTTTTTATTTTCTTTTAAAAATAATGATTTCACGGCTTTTGGGTTGAGGCATCCGCCTCAAACAGCCTCAAGCAGCCTCGACTCGAGGCGTCATGAGGCGGGCCGCCTCAGGCCTTTGAGGCGGTCCTATTGAAAACTCGATTTGAGGCAACAGCCTCGACGCGCCATAGCTGCGAGGCGGCCGAGGCGCGCCTCAGATGGAGTTTTTAAACTATGCGTGTAATCATTCAATCATTAATAAAAATAAATCCACAGTAGGAAATATAACAAAATACTAATTATATCCTGAAATGGCATGATGAGCCCAAAAAAAAAAAAAAAAAAACACATAATCAAAACCGTTCTGGTAAGATTGTTTTCTTCATAGGAATATCCCCACCAGTCACTAAATCAACATCTTGTCCACTACATTACCACAAAAGCAACAAAGTATACATAAAATAATAGCCGCAAAACATAATTTGAAAAAAAAAAAAAAGAACATAATGTAAAACAATAAAGTAAAAATTGAAACCTCAACAGCAGGCTCCTGGGTCTCGTCCTTGTTGTCGGATTCAGCAACGCCCCAAACCGATTGAGGCGGCGCGGTAGTAGCATAGTAATCGTCATCGTCCTCGTCATCCACGTCAGCCCATGATTTAACAGTGAGTGGCGTCGGGGCCCAGAAAACCTTCTCTCCTTCTCTTTATCGGCAGCTTTGGCTTTGCTCTTCGATGTACCTGCTTCTTTCTGCGTCGGTTTCTTCTTCTTCTTCAAGCTCCCCAGCGCCGCAAACACGTTCGTGCTGTTTATCAATTCGTCCTTCTTCCCTCCCACCATTATCCAAACACTTTCTAGTAAAGGGCAAAACTGGTATCTGAGAAAGTTCTTGATTAGATAAGTTAGATTTATGAATAGAAAATACAAAATCACACCTTAAGCTTAATAAAAAAAACGATCTGATTATGGAAGTTAGGGTTTGTAAAGTGAGTGGGGGCAATGCACCTTGGCACCCCAAGGCTTTATTTTCTCCTTCGTTTTTTTTTTTTTTTTTTTAAATTTTAAATTTTTAATTTTTTACATTTAATTTTTTTAACTTTTTTATCCGGATGATGACTGGCTGTTCTCTATTTTTTGGGCATTACAAAGTCAACAGGGAGTGGAGGTGAGCCGCTTGATTTCTGATGAAGATTTTGTGCGGTTCCCACCTCCCATTTTGGAGTGTGATGTTTTCTGGTGGTGGAGTTATATTTTTTGAACAATGGTAAGTGTACATTAATTACACATGTTAAACATAAAAATTAAATTCAAAAACAATATTTTTATTTTTATGGTGTGCTTTTAATTTTATATTTAATAAGATTTTTTTAAATCGTTAGAAAATTCTGTCGTTAATTTATCCAATTCGTAGTTAAATAAAATAGATAAAATATTCAACTATCCTAAATCTTTAGGAAAAATATATGCTTCAAATTCAAACACAAAATCTGGAGATCCAATTCTCAACTGAGATTCACCAAACAACGCCAATGGATACCTGATTGGATTCTTATCATTGTTCATCTTTAGTAGACAGATATCTGTACGGTTGCATAATTGCACCGATCAAAGGATACATGGCTAGAATTCAGTTGTTTTGGGTCCACTCATTTTTGTATTTGTGCAACACTTGCTTGGCAGCGATTCTTAATGTGCGATATAGTCCAATTGATAAGAAAATCATTAAAATTCCCAACTATCACACATTTTTATAAAAAAAAATATATATTCTTTGACTTGAATTCGAGACTAAATAATCAAGTTCTAAATTATTTTACCACCAAATCACATTATTTATAAGCAAAAATTTTCAACTTTGGTAGTGTTTTCAAACCATCAGGGTTCTTAACATTTTTTTTTTTTAATAGATTATTTGGATTTTATTTCCGTTAGGTTCTCATCAAACAAGTTTCAAGATTTAAGAGGACTAACTTAGGTAATATTCTTGTTAATCTTGTAAAGTAGCTTGGTTAAAATTATGCACTATTTAAAAAGATTTCTAAACCTCCCGCGCTATAAATTATACTTTATTAAAACTGGGTAATCTTATACTAGAATTCAAAATGTGTCTTTAATATCTCGAATTTTTAGAATAATCCTGAAAGTTTCTTGATCGACGTTAAGGTCTTACAACGAAATGATATTGAGGAATAAGAGTTCAAGTATTAAAAATAGGTCTGGACGTTTTAAAGTTGAGTTTTGTTGTATTAGAAAGCGCATGATTTCGACAAGTGAATTTTTATATTTTTTATATGAGGAATTTTTAATATTTCGACTATAAAAATAACAAACGATCTTCGATTGAGGTGCTTTTTAAACCATCGGTCATATTTTTTGACACGAAATTTTTTTATGTTGAGTGTTTTTTGACATTTTGAGCAGAAATGGCCACAAATTTATAGATTTCTAAAACTGCCCCAATCTAGAGGCCTTTTTGCAAAAACGTGGTGCTATTTTATAATTTTCAAAAAGTTTATTATATAAACCCAGAAATTTTTCATGATTAGAAAATGGCCCAAATCCTACCAGTATAAGATGTCACGCGAGAGAGAAAGGTGGTCGACAACAGGCCTTCCGGCCATCGCTGCCAGACGCAACAGTACTAGCTGCTTCTTTCGGCCATCTTTTTTCAGTTGGTGGCCGGAATCGACGGGAAAACGAGGGAGAAGGTAGCTAATTTTATATTTCGATCTAGCTTTATTTCTCGACCTCACGGAATGAGCTATCTATTGAATCAAACCTCTCGACAAACATTATGAGGCTGTATTGACGATTTTGTTGATCAGAGCTCAATTTTATGAAAAATGAGACAAAACAGAGCTAAGAATAGTTACCCATGAACTCGGCCACTCCAATTCGAATTCTGACAATTCTAGTACGATTCTGGATACATTGCAAGTCTATTGGTACCCTCAAAATCTCGATAAGTTGCGTGGCAAAAATTCATTATTTCGGGTGTAATCGGATACGTACCGAAAAGTGTGGATACTTCATGTATTATCGTGTGATATTGAATTATCATGAATTGAGTTAACTATGAATAAATGAATATAATATGTGTAAAAGATTGAATTGGAGCGAAATCGGAATGTTTGGGCCCGTCCACGATGATACGAATGTTTTCCAGTAAATTTTGATTTCACTTATTTTGATGCCTATGTAAATTTTATGATAGATATGGGTATTTGAATGATTTTAGAAAGGTTCGGATGGTTCAAGATCCTTACGTAGCGTTTCAAAAAAATTTCGGAAGATTTTCGAAAATACATAAATTGAGAATTTAAGCTAACTAGTTGATTTAGATAAGATATAATGATGTACTAAGGATATTAGAATTATTTTGGGAGAAATCGGAAAGATCCGAAGGTTCCGGATCCATCCGTAATTGTAGGACACAGAAATCGGCGACGTTGTTCTAGGCTAGCGGCCCGATTGAGAGTATGGAGTAGTCCGCAGGGGACTAAACCGGAGAATAAAGGAGTCGCCACCCAGTGTGAACTGGGAAATGATTTAAGGCCGCACTCACCCCTCGCAAGGGAAGACCTCAAACCGTTGGGTTCGGAATGATATCTTACTTATGCCACTTGAAATGAACGGATTCTCGCAATAATTTAACCAAGTCTACGCAACATACATACGCAAGAATAACCCATATATAAGTTTGCATACAACCTATATCTAAGTTTGCATACATAGGAGTAGAACCTATATCTAAGTTTGCATGCATAAAAGTAAGTCGACATAACGGCAAGCACATAATTTCATGAACATATTAAATTGATAAATACGGAACACGAATAAATAATGATTGTCTAAACATAAACATTGAAGAGATATAATTATGTTCCTAATGCGAAAGAAATAACTAAATAATGCATGGAGATAACATGCTATTTCTAAAGAATCATGGATAAACACAAGATTAGATAAAACGAAATATGTGTGTTTCTCAAGTGGTACGTGGAGTTGTATCCCAAGTTCAGACCGCACTACTGTCCATTCGAATTCGGCTACGGAATTTACGTATGGGTTTCCATCCGATATACCACGAGAGATAGCACAAAGTCATTCATCCCACAACAATAACATACATTAACCAACAATACGCATGCGAAGAAATACTAATAAATAATTTAAAAGATGAACGAGAACAAATAAAAGGGTGCCCTCAGGTCTTACCTTTTAAGTCACCTATTGGAAGTGCGTTATGCGGTCGTTAGAAGGATTAATGCTCTGCAATTCCTCCGGTTCACTGGTTCAATGTTTTCATTCGTCACCTTACTGTTTTGGGCTGCTGTTTCCTCTGTTTTTGCTGCTGTTTCTTGTCATTATTTTTGGTTACTGTTTACGGTAATTTAAGGCAGTTTTTGAGGTGTGTTTTGGCGGTAATTGAGGGGTTTCAGGGCAGCTGTTTTGGATAGTTTTTTTGGGGGCTGTTTCGGTGGCTTTAAGGGCAGTTTTGGGTGTAGTTTTGCGGTAAAAGAATGGCAGTTTTAGGTGTAGTATTTTCGGTGAAAGAAGGGCAGTTTTAGGTGCAGTATTTTCGATGAAAGAATGGCAATTTTGTGGTGAAAGAGGGCAGTTTTAGGTGCAGATTCGGTGAAAGAATGGTAGTTTTAAGGAACTGTATTTTCGGTAATTGCAGGGCAGTGTTAGGGGACTGTATTTTCGATAAACTGGGTGCAGTTCAGGGGACTGTTTGCGGTAATAGAGGGCGGTTTCAAAGGGTAGTTTTCGATAATTGAGAGGGGATTTTGTTGATCGTGTTTCACGACAATAGGGCTGATTTATTGATTGTGTTTCACAGTAATGAGGGCTATTCTCTCTTGCTTTGGGCGTGAATGTGCTAGGGGCTCCAGGGTTTGGTTTGTGCTCCTTTTTATTAGAAAGGGTTAGTGTTTTCCTTGTACGGGAAGGAAAAAAATCATGTAATTATATGAGATATCTTTCAATTAGTGTGCTACAAGGAAAAGATCCATTGAATTAGGAAGGTGATTTGTTTTAGTTTAGGAAAGGGATTTTATGGATTTGATTTGATTTACTTTAATTTGGGAAGATGGTTTGATTCGATTTATTTAAATTGGGAGGTGATTTGTTTGGATTTATTTAAATTGGGAAGGTGATTTGTTTGGATTTTAACAAGTGTTTAATGTGTTTAGATATTTTTGGAGGGGATATAGTGAGCTTGGGCGTGTGGAGCTTGGTGAGTGGCTTGTGGGTGTGTGGGCTTAGGATAAATTTTAAAACAGAGGTCCAAGGAGCGATCCCGAGGCTAAGCAAACGAATTAAGTCCAACAAGGTATTGTTTTTTGAATTTTCCCTTCCGACATCCGTTTCCCGCGACTTCCGCAACTTAAAGGGTAGTGCCTTCATACGAGGCTCATCATCGGGACTTATGTGCAAAAATACAGTGCCTACAATCGCCCCCATTTTGATGGGATTTTTACAGTGTGTGACAGTGACAATCCTATCAAAGTATTCAATGTAGTTTTACTTACCTGGCTCGCCAGCTGCTGTCTGACTTGCCTGTTGCTTCGAACCGAGTTGATCTGGTGGTGAGGTGCTACGACCCCTGAGGTTCATCCCTATAAGATGCTGCGATATCTAGGAATCACTACTGAACTGAGCTAATATGAGGGTGAGGTGCTTCGACCCCAAGGTTCATCCATGTAAGATGCTGCGATCTCTAAGAGTCATTACCGAACTGAGCTAATATGATGGCGATGTGCTTTGACCCTAAGGTTCATCCTTGCAAGATGCTGTGATCTTTAGGAATCACTACCGAACTGAGCTGATAAGAGGTGGTCCTTTCACAAATTACTGTGAGGTGGTCCATTCTCGAACCATTACTGTGAGGTGGTCTATTCCCGAACATTACTGTTAGGAGGTATATTCCCGAACTGTTACTGTGAGGTGGTCTATTCCGAACCGTTACTGTGAGGTGGTCCATTCTCGAACCATTATTGTGAGGTGGTCCATTCCCAAACCATTACTGTATGAAAAAAGGGTAGGCTGGTTGCCCCCAGTCTCGGTTTATCTTTCTGCTCTTCACTACTTACATCAGGTCAAAGCGGATCACGTGTTGCGACGTTCTGTACCAATATACTGCACTGTCTTTTACGAGATGGTCCTGATAGTTACACATATTTTTGCCCTCAAAGGATGCCTAGTGTCGAAACCAGAGAACCTTCAAAGTACTTGATACAACTCAAATCCGACCGTCTGAATAAATGATCTGAACTAGACTCCAATTGTGTGTGTGCCAAGGTTCTTTCACAGCTTGATCCTTAAGTAATCCAACTCGATGATTTTATCTAAAAAAATGGGACCAGTGGGTCAAACCAACCTAGATGTTTTGATCATGCTCTGCAATTACTTCTTCGTACTCAATATGATATGGGTTTCTTCTTCTTTTCTTTCGTCTCTTTTTTTCAACACACTTACCCGTTAAGGTAGCATTTCTCCTCATGGTGGTCCTAATACTCGCCCATGGGTAGCTTCACGCTTATCAGTTATAGGTGGTTTATTTTTCCTTTTCAGAGACTTTTTCTTCATTTCCAACCATATCACATTTCGTAACACAAGTAAATCAGGATGGACATCTAAGCAAATGGTCATTCACTGATCCGCCATCTCTTCAACTAGTCATCTCGCCGACTACTCAGGCTTCTATTGCTAAGATCCTGTAATTAAGTGCCCGCGAGTCTAGCCGAGTGTAGGACACAGATATCGGCGACGCTGTTCTAGGCTCGCGGCCTAGTTGAGAGTATGGAATAGCCCGCGGGGAAACAAAATCAGAGAAATAACATGGAGTCACCACCTAGTGTGAACTGGGACGAAGATTTAAGGCCGCACTCACCCCTCGCAAGGGAAGACCTCAAACCGTTGGGTTTAGAATGGTCCTTTACTTATGCCACTTGTAATAATATGATTTGTACAATAAACTAACCGAATCTACTCAACATGTATGCCCAAATGTGAGTTAGATCTAGTTCTCATTCATGAAAGTAAATCCTAGTCTAATTTTGCATGCTTCAAAAGTAAGTCATTATAACGACGAGCGTACAATATCACACAACGAGTATGTCGAATCATCAAACACAAAGAACAAATAAATAACTATATAAATAAAACGTAAATTAAATTCCTAATACAAAATCAAAGAACCAAATCATGCATAAATAAGTAACATAATCGCACTTAAAAATAAACAATATTCTAGGCTAAATCATGCTTAAATAAATAAATAACGCACTAACAACCTAATCATGCTCAAATATATAGTTGGATGAAACAAAACATGTGTGTCCCTCAAGCGGTACGTGGCATTGTATCCCAAGTATAGACCGCACTACCGTCCATTTGGATTCGGCTACGAAATTTATGTCCGGGTTTCCATCTGATATATTACAAAAGAGAACACGCATTCCGCTCATCCGGAAATCACATCATGCATCAACAAATGACTCTCATGCGATAATGTATTAAAATAAAAAAAAGAATGATAATAAATAAAGAAGGTGCCTTCAGGTCTAACCTCTTTTGTCGTCTCTCGAAAGCGCGTTAGTCGGCCGTTGGAAGGATTAATGCTCCGTAAATCTTTCGGTTCACTGGTTCAATATTTTTACTCACTATTTCGCTGTTTAGGCCACTGTTTTCACTCAGTATCACTGCTGTTTGTGTTGTATTTTCTAGTTACTATTTTCACTGTATTAAGGTACTGGCTGTGCGGTTTTGAAGGGGATTATGTATGCTATTTTGATGCAGACTGCGGTGGATTTCTGGACAGTTTAAGGGCTGTTTTCATGGTAGTTAAAGGACTATTTCGGGATTGGACAACGGTGATTGGTGCGTGCGTTTTGGGGCTGTACGGTGGGCATTCTACGAGGCAGTTTGGGGTGTGCAAGGAAAGGGTTTATGCGGTAATTACTGGCAGTTTTTGAGGGATGTTTGGCGAGGGAATATGCGGCAGTTTTTGTGTGTAGGGAAAGGATTTTTTGAGCAGGTTTATGCGACAATGGGGACTATTTTATTGTGGGTTTATGTGGCAATTTGGTGAGGCAATGTAAGGGTTTTGGGTGATGAGACGATGCGGCAATGCAATTTGGTTTATGCTTTGGACAGCAGTGGTGGTGGTTGCATTGTAGTGATTTTCGTGAATGCTAACTGGGTTTCTTGTGTGAATAAGCTAGGGGTTTAATGTGTTGGTGAAAGGTTCTTTTATAGGCAAATGGAAGAGGGCTTTCCTTGTTGGAGAAGGAGAAGAATTTGTGCATTAAAGGGAATATCTCTTAATTATTATGTGATAAGGGAAATCTTTTAATTAGGGAAATGATTTGATTTATTCTGTTTTAGTTAAGGATATGATTTGATTTAATTAGGTAAGGGATCTATGAGATTTCTTTAATTTAGGAAGTGGATTTGGCTTGATGTAGGCATTGCATTTTTGCATATCAGCCCGATGATGAGTCTCGTATGGAGACAACTACTTCTTTAGTCATGAAAGTCACGGGAAACGAACGTTGGAAGGGTAAAGTTGGAAAATATAATTTTGTTGGATTTTATCCAAGTTGTTTAGCTTCGGTTGCTTGTTGTACTTCCGTTTCAAAGCTTATCTTAGGCCCAAAACCCCCATAGACCATATACCAAACACAAACCAAACCCAAAATACCCAAGCCCACCAAGCCAAGCCAAACCCACGCCCATAAACCACTATTCACGCCCATCACCCCCCTATTTAGCCAAAAGTACATTTAACACATGCCTAAATCAATTCAAATCCCTTCCTAATTAGAAAAAATCAAATCAAATCCCTTACCAAATAAAATCCAATCATTATCCTAAATTATATAGATTCTTCCTTGTGTGATACGGATTAGGAAAAGTCACTATCAAATCAAATCATTTTCCTTATCGTACAAGGATACCCTCCTCTCTTTTGCCTATAAAAAGAACCCCTCACCACCATTCACAACCCTAGCACATTGATATCACATCCACATGCCCAAGAGACCTTCCGAAGCTCCCAGTGCTGAATCCTCAAAGCCAACATCCCCTTCCAATTGCCTATTGCCGTGAACCCTCATCAATTACCCCCATTCACGCCAAAGTCACTTCCACAGCCCTTCCATTGCCGCATTCTGCCCTTTTCACAGCCCATAATCCATGCCAAAACAGCCCCTAATATAGTCCCAAAGTTCCACAAAGCAGTCCCCAAGCATAGCCCTCCCTTACACGCCTAAACAGTCTAGAAAACACTCACTGCACTGCACTTTTACTGCCACAAATCAGCCCACTGACTTGATCGTTTTTGCACTGATTTTAGCCCTCAAAACAGTCCCTGAAACACCTAAAAACTGCACTAAAAATTGCACAAAACCCCCCTAAAAAATCACCAAAAACCGCACCCCTTTGGCCTCCCAAATCACCCAAAACAGTCCACTAATCGACCAAAACAGTGGCCTGAAACGCAGCAGCAAAACAGCAGCGAAACGGACTTAAAACAGCAGCCCAAGTATCAAACAACGAGGAAAAACATTGAGTAAACAAATCAAAAAAGTATCGGACCATTTGCCCTTCCAACGGACGTGTAACGCCCTTTCTTGAGACGACAAAAGAGGTTAGACCTGAGGGCACCTTTTTACTTATCTTCCTTCGTTTTATTTTATTTATTTTAAAATATTATTGCATGAGAGTCGTTTGAGGCATGATGTGATTGTGGATGAGCGGGATATGTATTCCCTTTTGTGGTATATCGGATGGAAACCCAGACGTAAATTCCATAGCCGATTCCGAATGGACGGTAGTATGGTCTGCACTCGGGATACAATGCCATGTACCACTTAAGATACACGTATCTCGTCTCATCCAAATTTGTATTTGAGCATGTCATAGTTTTAAGTTGTTTATTTATTGTTTTAAGCATGATTTAATTTAGTTTTGTTATTTAATTTTACAGTATGTTGTTTCTTTACTCGTTATGCATGATGTTTAGTTTAGTTTATATTCATGTTTAAGTAATTATTTGTTTATGTTGGTTTGATGGCTCAATATGTTCGATGTGTGATATTGCTTGTTTGTTGAGTAGATGCATATTAGGTCTAAGTGACCTTTCAAGCATGCAAACTTAGATTAGGATTTATTTAGCGGAAGCATATTAGATCTAAGTGACCTTTGAACATGATTATTGAGTAGATGCGGTTGATTTATTGCACAAATTATATTATCACAATGACATAAGTAAGGGACCATTCCGAACCCAACGGTTTGAGGTCTTCCCTTGCGAGGGGTGAGTGCGGCCTTACACCTTTGTCCCGGTTCACACCGGGTGGCGACTCGATTATTCTCCTGTTTAGTTCCCCGCGGACTACTCCGTACTCTCAACTAGGCCCTAAGTCTAGAACAGCATGCGTTGCCCAAGTTCTGTGTCCTACACTTAATTTATGCATGTGTTTAATATGATTTTTTTTGTTGATTTAGAAGGCTATGGGCGTATGGCTTAAGGGTTTCCTTGGGCGTGTGGGCTTGGTCCATTGGTGGGCTTGGTGTGTGGTTTTAGTGGTGTGTGGGCTAAGGTTGTGTTTTGAAACGGAGGTCCACCAAGCGAACCCGAAGCTAATCCAATGAGTTAAATCCAATAACGTGTCAATTTTGACTTTTTTCTTCCGACGTCCGTTTCCCGCGGCTTCCATAATTAAAGAGGTAGTGTCTCCATGCAAGACTCATCATTGGGACTTATATGCAAAAATGCAGTGCCTACAGTCGCCCCCACTTTGATGGGACTTGTGCAGTGTGTGATAATGACAATCCTATCAAAGTTTATGTAATGCATTTTTACTTACCTGACTCGCCAGCTGCCACCTGACTTGCCTGCTGCTTTGAACTGAGTTGATGATGATGCAGTGGGCCCTCGACCCTGGCTCGCCAGCTGCCACCTGACTTTCCTGCTGCTTTGAACTGAGTTGATGATGATATAGTGGGCCCCCGACCTGGGACGCATCCCGGAACTGTATCTGATGTGTGGGCCATCGACCTTGAGACACATCCTAAAAGTGATGATGTAGTGGGCCATCGACCCTGGGACGTATCCCGGAACTATAACTGATGATGCAGTAGGCCCTCAACCTTGGGATGCATCCCAGAACTGCAACTGACAACGGGGGCCCTCGACCATAAGACGCATCCCAATACCGCTGACAATGTGGGCCTCGCCCTTAAATTGATGATGTTGTGGGCCCTCGACCTTGGGATGCATCCCTGAACTGCAACTGATGTGTGGGCCCTCGATCATGAGACACATCCTAAAAGTGATGATGTAGTGGGCCATCAACCCTAGGATGCATCATGGAACTACAACTGATGATGCAGTGGGCCCTCGACCCTGGGACGCATCCTGGAACTGCAATCGATAACGGGGGCCGTCGACCTTGGGACCCATCCCAATACCGCTGACAATGTGGGCCTCGCCCTTAAACTGATGATATAGTGGGTCCTCGACCCTGAACTGGTACTGATGTGGGCCTAGCCACCAGACTGATAATGATATGGGCCTCGCCCCCAAGCTGATACTGATATGTAACCGACAATGGGGGCCCTCAACCTTGGGACGCATCCCAATACCGCTGACAATATGGGCCTCGCCCTCAAACTGATGATATAGTGGATCCTCGACCCTAAACTGGTACTGATGTGGGCCTCGCCCCCGGACTGACACTGATTTGGGCCTCGCCCTCAAACTGATGATAAAGTGGGTCCTTGACCCTGAACTGGAACTGATGTGGGCCTCACCCCCGAACTGATACTGATTTGGGCCTCGCCCTCAAACTGATATTGATGTGGGCCTCGCCCCCAAGTTGATACTGATATGGGCCTCGCCCCAAACTGATACTGATATGGGCCTCGCCCCTTTGCTGATACTTATGTGGGCCATGCCCCCAGATTGATACTTATGTGGGCCTCGCCCTCTACTGATGCTGATGTGGGCCTCGCCCCTATGCTCCATTTTCAAAATTAATTGTATATCAGCATGCTGTATTGTCTTTTACGAGATAGTCCTGATAGTTAAACATTTTTCGTCCTTAACGAATGCTTCACGTCGAATAAAAAACCTTCAAAGTACTTAATATACTCAAATTTGATCGCTGCATGAGTGATTTGAACTAGACTCTTAGTGTGCGTGTGTGTGCCAAGGATCTTTTACAGCTTAATCCTTAAGTAAGCAAACTCGATGATTTTGTCTTGGAGAATTGGATCTGTGGGTCTAACCAACCTGGATGTCTCGATCATACTCTATGATTATTTTCTCGTACTCAACATGATATGGTTTTCTTTTTTTTCTCTTTCGTCTCTTTCTTTCATTTCTTTTCTTTTGAACTTTTCTTTTTTTATTCTTTGACATCCATACTCTTTAAGGTAGCATTTCTCCTCATGGTGGTCCTAATACTCACCAATGGGTAGCTTCACGCTTATCGGTTATAGGTGGTCTATTTATATTTTTTTATTTTTTTTTCTTTTCAGAGACCTTTTCGTCATTTCGAACCATATCATGTGTCGAACCATAAGTAAACCAGGATGGACATCTAGGCAAACAGTCATTCACTGATCCGCCATCTCTTCAACTAGTCATCTTGCCGACCACTCAGGCTTCTACTATTAAGATCCCTTAATCAAGTGCTCGTCAGTCCAGCCGAGATCAACCACTCAGATTATCAGACAAGAGCGTATCTCGCACTTATCGTTTCTAAGGTTTCTCCCTACATCAAATAATGTCATCACCAGACATATGTTTAACCATCAAGGACTTCTCTCTCTTTTTCTCGTCTCTTTTTTTTTCTCTCACTCCACGAAATTCTTCCTTTCAACCGCTGATAACGTGGGCTTCGCCCCATGGAATCCATTCCCGAAACTCATGCTGATATGGGCCTCAAACCTGTGACTCATCCTTGAAACTAACACCAATGTGGGCCTCAATCCTGAATCTGATACTGTGCTTTCACTATTTATAATTGGCTTGTCTTTGCCGCTTTCTCTTTTTTTTTTGAAAACCTGTGAATACATTACAAAACGAACACAAAAAAGAATACAAAATACGTTACGTGTATGCATGCATACATGGATGAGTTTCCCATCCCGTTGGGTCAGGTCTTCTGCTGGTGACTACTCAGTCTTCTCCCTCTCAGGCAAAGCACAACTTCAATCTGTCAACATTGATCGGCTTGGTGAACTCATTCCCTTCCAAGTCTGACAGTCTCACTGCTCAATTTCCTATTACTTTCTGGACGATGTAGGGTCCTTCCCAGTTTGGTCTGAACTTTCCTCTCGGGTCTATTGTCGACGGCTTCGACTACTTAAGCACTAGATCACATTTTCTGATCTTAGTAGGACGCACCTTCTTATTGAATGCTCGAGCCAACCTCTTCTGGTATATCTGTATGTGATGTAAGGACTTCATTCTTTTCTCATCCATCAATGCTAACTGTTCAAACCTCTGCGAGGCCCATCCTCGTTCAGGAAATTTCACTTCTGCTAGTACCCGCATGAACTGTATCTCAATTTCCACCGGTAATACTGCTTTCATTCCATAGACCAAGGAGTAAGGCGTGGCTCCTGTCACTGTTCTCACAGACGTTCTGTACCCCCACAGGGCATACGGTAGCTTATCAGCCCAATCTTTGTAATTCTCAGTCATCTTGGCTAAAATCGTCTTTATGGTCTTGTTGGCTGCCTCAATTACCCCACTAGCTTGCGACCTGTAAGGTTAGGACTTGTGGTGGCCTATTCCATACTTCTGTAGCATCGCCTTTGTCTCTCCCTGAAACTGTACTCCATTTTCTGTCACTACGTGGTGTGGCATACCAAACCTGTAAATGAGATTCCGAGCTATGAACTTCGCCATCTGCTTCGCTGTAACATTGCGGAATGATTCGGCTTCCACCCATTTCGAGAAGTAGTCTACTACTACTACTATGAATCGATGTCTGTTCGATGCGTTCAGCCGAATCTCTCTGATCATATCAATCCCCCATACTGAGAAAGGCCACGACTCTGACAGCTCGTGCAACTCTGTATGTAGAAAATGATTCAAATTACCTTGTGCTTGACAATCATGACAATGCTTTACCAGCTTCGCGCAGTCAGATACACCGGCATGCACTTCTTCCATTACCTTCTGAGCTTCTTCATTTTTCAAACACTTCAGCTGAATACCATTTGCTTGCCTTTTGTACAATTCTCCTTTCAAGCTCACATACTGAGAAGCCAACCTCTGAATGGCTATTCTGTCCTTTCTGCTCGCTTCCTTCGGGAGTTCCCTATGTTCTAGGTACCGCTGGATATCATGATACCAAGGTTTTCCATCGTTGACCTCTATTTCCAAGATTCTCTCTATCTCATAAATATGTTTACTCGCTGTTGTCAACACCAGTGGTCTCATCACCAATTTCTTCGGATTTTCCCATGTTGCGGCTAATGTTGCCAATGCGTCTGCCATCTGATTCTCTTCTCGCGGCAAGTGTTAGAATTTACAGTCAGGGATAACTTGTGCCAGATTTCTGAGGTAGAACAAGTAAAGCTTCAACCGTTCTTCTTTTAACTCCCATTCTCCTTACATCTGTCGGATTACCAACATTGAGTCTCCATAAACATCGACTTCATTATCTTTCAAAGCTATCAATGCAGTCAACCCGATGCACATACTTCATACTTAGTCATGTTGTTTGTCGCTCCGAACGTCAACCGCTTGGCTATAGGTAGGGTTTCTCCCTCGGGGGTTACTATTACGATTCCAATTTCGGCTCTTTTACAGTTCACTGCTCTGTCAAAATACATATTCCACCCTTGGACGGCTATAGCTTGGATTTTCTCATCAGGGAACTCAAACTTTTACTGATCCCCTTCAACAGGTTGCAACGCCAGGAACTCTGCCACGGCTCGTCCTTTGATCACCTTAGAAATAAATTACTCGATATCAAATTCTGTCAGTAGCACTAACCATCTGCCCAACTTTCCGACTAGCGAAGGCACTGAATGCAGGTATTTCAAAGGATTCTCCTTTGCTACCACTTGGATCCTGTAGGAATGGAAGTAATGGCGTAATTTCCTAGACGCCCATACTACTGCTAGGCAGATCTTCTCCACTTTCTGATAGCGGGCTTCGTACAGAAGCAGTTTCTTACTAAGGTGGTAGACAGCATGCTCTACTCTTGTCTGATCTGCTTGTACTATCATTGCCCCCAACGCTTCGGGTTGAATAGCCAAATAAAGTACCAAGGGTCTACTCTGTCTCGGAGGTTTCAAAACATGAGAAATAAACTGACAACGGGTTCAATAGTCTAAAACTACCGCATAAACCCACCATAAAACAGTCCCTATTACCGCATAAACCTACTCAAAAAATCATTTCCATGCACACCAAAACTGCCATATATTCCCTCGCCGAACAGCCCTCAAAAACTGCCAGTAATTACCGCATAAACCTTTTCCCTCCACGTCTCAAACTGCCTCGCAGAACGCCCATTACACAGCCCCAAAATGCACGCACCAATCACCGTTGTCCAGTCTCGAAACATTCCCTTAACTACCGTGAAAGTAGCCCTTAAACTGTCCAGAAATCCACCACAATCTGCATCAAAATAGCAGCCATAATGTTAGTGTTCCTAGAACATTCATAGGATCTAATAAGCATGAAAAACAGTTGATATGATCATTATAAGGTACGGAATAGACTTACAATGAGTGATAGAGCTTTAAAAAAATTTGAGAGCAAGATCTCCAAGATCCAAGCTTTTGGATGATTCCAAGCTTTTGAGTAGTTTCCCTATCACCTTTGTTCACTTCCAAAGTGCTAGCTTTTGTTGATTTGAAAACAAATCCAAGAGAGAAGAGGTGTATGAAATTCGGCCAACACTTGAGCTTCTAGGGTTTCAAGTTTTTGATTTTGTTAAGTGTTTTACAAAATGTAGAGATGCCTTTTGTTATTTACCTTTAGGTGAAACCATTTCACCTTTTACCCTAAACAAGGTCGATATTGGTAAATGGTTTTCAAAAAGAAAACAAGGTAGTTGTGTGGTGGGAATACCTACCACACATAGGCTCCAAATATTTGAATTCGAAATTCAAATATCTCTACGAACATTTGCCGCGGCTCGGTTCCGTTTAATCCAATTAAACGAACCTTCGTCGCTAAATAATTAAATCTAATTTAATTAAATGACGATGCCTCGCAAATATATTACGAACGTCGTTCACAAACTAATTCTAAATTAATTCGTTCGTTCGTATTAAAGTCCGACTTTAATCTCGTAATGAAATCCAATTAATTTTAATATATCCGATATATTAATTTTAGCCCATTTGAATATATTAAATAGAAAAATCAAATTTAACTATTAAATTTATTTTACAGATTAATTCCAAATTAATCGCGTTCTTTCTCTACTGAACACATTTAATCCCAGATTAAATAAAGCCCTTATTAATCCCAGATTAATTTTCTCTCTCTTAATTAATCCCAGATTAATTCTAATTTAAGTCAACTGTCATCGGTGAATCTTTGGGAAGCGACCTAAGAGATCTATGGATATGTTGGCAGTAAATCCGGTTATCGGACTATCTGATAAAGTGAGTACCTCGTACCACGTACTTACCGATTTACAAGACATGGTTGGCTTCTAGCAAAGCACCGTGCCTACCCAATTCTCCAGAAATATTCTTACTGGAATATATAATTTATGTCAGACGCGTAGAATACCTAGTATCTCGTAATGCGATCCAGTATCAGATGTCACGTGCTAGGCCTGGGGCTGGAATAGTGTCTGCCCCGTACGAAGCACATATCAGATATCAAACAACTAGTCTCTTTGAATCGGATAATCATGACCTTGTCACATTATCCTGATGGTTGCAACACAATAGAGAACGAGTTATGAATCCCTGCGTGATCATCATCTTCATATGTCTGGAGTGATACTTTCGTCTTGACATCACATCCAATACACTACGATTCTCGATAAGCCCAATAGAGGCGTACACAGAACCTGTTAAAGCCCTGGACGACCAAAACCAAAGTTTACCGATTGTCGCAAGTATTAGCGATGTAAGTCTCAGGTTAAGACCAAATACATCTACCCTGATGCGGACTCCCATAGACACATATACATACTACCAATGGGATTCCGCGGGGTCTATCCAGAGCGAAGCTATTTTCCGTACCATCGGTAAAACACAACCTCCTATCACACTTGCATAAGTATCCTATACTTAAACATATGAGAACTATGCCGTTATGCCCTCACAACGCGCACAAGTGCAATACTAGTCTATTCCGTATTATCGATGTCCAGTCTCAATAATACTACGACTAGGGATATTTAATGATTAAACCTTTTTGGATTGATACTGTTTCATATCATCTCAATCCGGAACTAATCATATGGAATTTTACCATTTATATATCAAAGTAAATAAATTAAGAAATGATAAAAGGCAATTTCAATACTACATAGTCAATTTTGTACAAAAACACAATGTCTTTTACAAACAGTGACGCTATGGGTCATAATTGTCTAACAATCTCCCACTTGGCCTATAGCCAGTCACTCAAGCATCTAACACCTGAACTATGTATGTGCTTCTCAAACTTTTGCTGTGAAATAGCTTTCGTCAGCGGGTCTGCAATGTTGTCATCTGATGCGACCTTCTCGATCTTCACATCGCCACGATGTATGATCTCACGAATCAGATGGAAACGTCGAAGAACATGCTTCGATCGTTGATGAGACCGTGGTTTCTTAGCCTACGCTATAGCCCCGTTATTGTCACAAAATAATGGAACAGGCTCAGTTGCTAACAGAACTACTCCTAATCCAATTAGGAATTTACGGATCCAAACTGCCTCTTTGCTGCTTTAGCTGCAGCAATATACTCCGCTTCTGTTATTGAATAGGCAACAGTCTCTTGCTTGGAAGATTTCCAGCTTACTGCTCCGTTGTTCAAACAAAATATGTACCCGGATTGTGACTTAGAGCCGTCTTTATCGTTTGGAAACTTGCATCGGTATACCCAGTTACCTCAAGTTCTCCATCTCCATAAATTAGGAAAGCATCCTTAGTTCGTCTAAGATACTTAATGATGTTCTTAACTGCCATCCAGTAACCATCACCTGGATCGGCCTGATAGCGACTACACATGCTCAAAGCATACGAGACATCAGGTCATGTACATATCATGGCATATATGATCGATCCGAATGCCAAGGCGAACGGTATCCGACTCATGCTGTTTCTCTCATCTTGAGTTTTAGGACACATGTCATTAGATAGAGAGATGCCATGTGACACTGGTAACAGTCCCCTATTGGACTGATCTATGTTGAATCTTTTCAACACTTTGTCAATGTACGTGCTCTGGGAGAGTCCAAGCAGCTTTCTAGATCTATCCATGTAGATCTTTATTCCTAGAATAAAGGCTGCTTCTCCCAGATCTTTCATGGAGAATTTTAATGAAAACCAAGCTTTCACCGATGTTAACATGGGAATGTCATTGCCAATAAGCAATACATCATCAACATAAAGGACAATGAATGTCAGTGCGCTCCCACTAACCTTCTTATATACACAAGGATCATCCTCGTTTTGAATGAAATCATATTCTTTTATGATCTCATCAAAATATTGGTTCCATGACCGCGATGCTTGCTTCAGTCCATAAATGGACCGATTTAACTTACAAACCTTGTTTACAAGTCTAGGCATGATAAAACCATCAAGCTATTGCATATAAACATCCTCCAAAAGGTTTCCGTTAAGGAAAGCGGTTTTAACGTCCATTTGCTATATCTCGTAATCGAAATATGCAGCAATAGCAAGCATTATCCGAATGGATTTAATCATGGAAACGGGTGAGAAAGTTTCGTCGTAATCGACACCATGTCATTGACGATACCCCTTCGCTACAAGCCTAGCTTTGTACGTTTGCACGTTGCCTTCCATGTCGGTCTTCTTCTTGAAGATCCATTTGCATCCAATAGGCTTTACCCCTTCTGGTGCATCAACCAGTGTCCAAACTTGGTTGGTGTACATGGAATCCATTTCGGACTTCATGGCCTCTTACCATAAAGCAGAATCGATATTTTGTATCGCTTCCTCATACGTAGCCGGTTCGTCATCCTCAATGAGATTAATGAGGTGAGATCAGAAACCCATACCTCTCAGGTTGGTTCCTGACTCTCTCCGACCTACGCGGTCCTTGTGTAATAGAAGATTGTCGTACAGTCTCATCCCGGATGGACTGTTCTTGTTCCGTTGAGGATTCTATGCCAGGAACAGTATCACTCCAATTTTCATCGAGTTCTACTTTCTTCCCACTTACACTGTATTTAGGAATTCCTTCTCAAGGAAAACCGCATGTAGAGCAACAAATACTTTGTTCCTCGTGGTGGGTGATAGAAGTAATATCCTTTGGTTTCCCTAGGATATCCTACGAATAGGCATTTATCCAATTTGGGCTCAAGTTTGGTACCTTCCAAACGTTTGACGTATGCCCAGCATCCCCAAATCTTTAGGAATGAGAAAACCCGGTTTCTTTCCTGTCCATATCTCATATGGTGTCTGTTGTACAGACTTTGACGGAACCTTATTCAAAATAAGAACTGCACTTTTTAATGCATATCCATAGAAGGAAATAGGTAGCTCAGTACGACTCATCATAGACCTTACCATATCCAATAGAGTTCGGTTTCTCCGTTCGGATACACCGTTTAATTGCGGTGTTCCAGGAGGAGTCCACTGTGAAAGAATACCATATTCTTTCAAGTAATCTAGAAACTCATTGCTCAAGTATTCGCCACCACGATCCGACCGTAATGTCTTTATACTATTGCCGGTCTATTTTTCAACTTCGTGTCGAAACTCTTTGAATTTCTCAAAAATTTCCGACTTGTGTCTCATAAGATACACATAACCATAACGCGATGCATCATCCGTAAAGGTTACGAAGTATTCGAATCCACCTCTAGCCGGGCTAGACATTGGCCCACAAACGTCACTATGAACGAGGGCTAACAGTTCGGTGGCACGTACACCTTTACCGCTAAAAGGTGATTTAGGCATTTTACCTAATAAGCAAGATTCACAGACGTCATATGAATTTGGATCAAATCCGTCCAAGTACCCACTCTTCGAAAGTGTGGATATGCGAGTCTTGTTAATGTTTCCCAGACGACAGTGCCACATGTAAGTTTCATCTTTGTTACTTAATTTGAGCCTTTTGTTTGTTACATTATATGTTTGAGATTGACTTATATTCAAAATATAAAGACCATTATTAGCATCAGCTGAACATATCTCAAAATCATCTTTATAAACAAAACACCCAGTGTTTCGGAATACAAAAGTGTACCTGCATTGGGTCAAACAAGATACAGAGATAATATTCCTAGTCAAACTAGGTACATAATAACAGTCTGATAGTTTAAGTACATGCCCCGAAGGCAGTTCTAAAACGAAAGTGCCCACGGCCAAAACAGCAACAGGTGTCCCGTTTCCAACACGTAGATTAATCTCTCCTGAAGCCAGTCTCCTGCTAATCTGCAGATCCTGCACATCAGTATATATATGAGTACCACAACCAGAATCAAAAATCCAATTTTTAAAACTAGAAGTAGCCATGTTTATTTCAATAACAAACATACCTGAGGCCGGTGCCTTGCCCGCCTTATCTCCTTCTGAAGCGCCTTGTACTCGCGGCAGTCACGCTTCCAGTGACCCCGCTTGCCGCACTGTAGGCAAACATCCTGAGATTTGTCCTTTGGCTTCCCATAAGCCTTTGACGTTTTGGCCTTGCCCTTTAATATGCTTCTTCTTTTGCACACCTCCAGTTGCCTTGGGCCCAGCCCTAGGTCCATGAGATGTCGATGCAAAGTGCGCCTCGCGCTTGTTGCCTTTATGAAGCTCATTTTCAGCCTCTTTGAGAGTTGACAGTAACTCTCCAAGAGTATCACTTTGTTCATCAAATTATAATTTATGATGAACTGTCTCCAGGAATCGGGGAGAGATTGCAGGATCATATCCACAGTAATCTCTGCCTCAAAGACTATCCCCATGTTGGCCAGCTCATCGATGTCAGCAATCATCTGTGCCACGTGGGACTCAACAGACATGCCTTCTTTCATGCGTGAGCGAAAGAGCTTATTCACTAACTCATACCTCTGCATCCTCTTATTAGAGAGATGCAGATCTTGCAACCTCGCTAACATATTATAAGGATCCAAGTCCCTATTTTGTCTATGAAAGTGCTGAGTCATTGAAGCAAGCATAATGGACTGAGTTGTTTCACAATCATCACTGTGAGTCTTCTAAAGCTCTAGCTCAAGTGTCTCATTCGGTCTAGGCTTAGGCCCAAGAGGTCTTTGTAAAGTATACAACAGCCTCTCTGAACCTAGGACAATCCTAAGGTTCATTTCCCAATCTGTAAAATTCATGCCCTTGAAGACATTTACTCCCATGATAATATGGCGGACATTTCCTTTGCCTGTCATCTTGACTACGATAGTCCAACTATCTAGTCAACGATAATGGGTACAGTCTAACTGTTACATAGAAAAATAAAATATATTAGTCCAACTAATAAAGTAATCTTGACGAAATTATTTGAAAGCGCGTAAAGCTAAAGCTAGTATCTGAATGAAATTGTAAATTCAATACTAGCCTCCCACTATTTTCGGCGAGCCTCTAACCCTCTGTCGAATACTCGGGAAACATAGTTTCCTAGTGGGCTAGGATCCCGTTAAATAACATACAACCTTGACTTTGGCCAACAAGCTGTATGAAACTTAACTAGGTAGATCTCGAAGATCAATTGGATCTCATCCAATTCCTAGATCCTGTAGGTGGACATCCAAGTCCGAAACATATATACAATTACATGCCAATATATCCAATATATTTTCCTAACCATTTTCCTCTGAATCAACTAAGCCTTGGCTTTGGCACAACAAGCTTAATGATTCCAGTTAAGCGGGACCCATTGACATGGAAAGCTTCGTAATCAATGTCGATGGACAAGAAGTGATCTTGACTTTGGCAACAAATCACAACTTGGACAAGACACCGATATAGAACAAAACTTTCATGATTCAAACACATCCACAATTGACAAAGGTCTTGACTTTGGCCAACAAACCAATGCCAACTTTGGATCTTGAGTAAGAATCACTCAACGGAAGGAAAAACGCTTAATATTTTTGAGGGTTTTTCGCGTAAATTGACATTCAATTTATTATCTTTGATTAGGTCCTCATCATACACACTTAAGCATGCTCTAAAACATCATAAGGCGCAAAAGTAAATTAATAACGATACAGATGGATATTTAAACAGATTGTTCCTAGAACAAATCGCTCCATTTCCTCTCCCCGACTAGAACTATTCTAACTCCTACCCTTTTACAAAATACAATAAAGAAACCTCATTTGCATTGAGGGGAATAGGTGAGTAGAGAATTACAAGGAGTAAAGAGATTAAAGGCTGGACACGCAGGCCCAATTTAATAAATTCTAAACTTATTACAATTTCCAAAATTGCCCTTGCCCTTCTAATATCCATCCGATATTCATTATTCATACAACACATATATGTATTCAATCAAAACATGTTTATTTCAATCAATCTAATCCAATTAATTAATCTTTGATTAATGGCCATCCAATGTTCAAACAATGATTTGATTTGCGCGAGTCCAACTCGTTTAAGAATAAATACTTTTGAGTACGTATTCTTGAATTATATCGAACTACAACTTAAATCCAATTTATTTGTATTCAATACTAAATCTAATTTAATTCCAAATTAAATATTTACACTTATATAGTTGCCTTAAAGACTTGGATTCCAAATCCAATCTTGATGGGTCTCAAAGGCCCAATAACATCCAATGTCATTTTAATTAAAGTCCAATGGGCTTTTAATTGATTCTTAAGGCATGGGCTTTGGCCATAATGGATCAAACCCAAAATGCCAAGGCCCAATAGGAATCACCCTATTGCCATCAAATCAATTTAGGCCCATTAGGCCCAATCAAATTCTTTAAAGGGCCAAGTGATGTATTTGGACTTCATGGAATTGGTTTTAGGCCCAATTAGGATCCAATCCAAAAGTCCAAAACCAAACTTGGTCAAACCAAGCCCATTAGGCCCAAATACACACTTTTAGCCCACTTCAATTTTAAAGGCATATTATCATAATTATAATATTCCAAATATCACAATTATTTTAATTAAAGTGTATTAGCCATAATTAATTAATTAAACTCAATATTTCCAAAATATCAATTAACTTAATTAATCATGCTTAAACTAATAATTCATGCTTAACATTAAAATCAAGCCAAAATACATCATTGCATGCTTGAGACATATTGAAGCCTAATAACATCATTTCATGCTCAACATGCACTTTGATTTTAACATGAACATTATAGACATTGATTCTAATCAAATTAAACCAACTATCATCATTTAAACATGCATCTAAACACATTATTTCATGTTACACAAAAACAAAAAACTGCAGTGCATGGATAAGGACCATTCGGCCAAGCAATACTTTTTTTTTGATTCTTTTGATTTATTTCAAATCTAATCATGCATAACTCTAAGTTATCATGTTGTGAACATACTCAAAGCATCAATTTCAAAAAATCATGCTCAAAATATAAAAGCCCCAAATTTTTAGGTTCAAGAACCTAGAAATTATCATGCATAAATTAGGCTCTGCTACCATTGTTAGTGTTCCTAGAACATTCATAGGATCTAATAAGCAAGAAAAACAATTGATATGATCATTATAAGGTGCGAAATAGACTTACAATGAGTGATAGAGCTTTAAAAAAATTTGAGAGTAAGATCTCCAAGATCCAAGCTTTTGGATGATTCCAAGCTTTTGAGTAGTTTCCCTATCACCTTTGTTCACTTCCAAAGTGCTAGCTTTTTGTTGATTTGAAAACAAATCCAAGAGAGAAGAGGTGTATGAAATTCGGCCAACACTTGAGCTTCTAGGGTTTCAAGTTTTTGATTTTGTTAAGTGTTTTACAAAATGTAGAGATGCCTTTTGTTATTTACCTTTAGGTGAAACCATTTCACCTTTTACCCTAAACAAGGTAGATATTGGTAAATGGTTTTCAAAAAGAAAACAAGGTAGTTGTGTGGTGGGAACACCTACCACACATGGGCTCCAAATATTTGAATTCGAAATTCAAATATCTCTATGAACATTTGCCGCTGCTCGGTTCCGTTTAATCCAATTAAACGAACCTTCGTCGCTAAATAATTAAATCTAATTTAATTAAATGACGATGCCTCGCAAATATATTACGAACGTCGTTCACGAACTAATTCTAAATTAATTCGTTCGTTCGTATTAAAGTCCGACTTTAATCTCGTAATGAAATCCAATTAATTTTAATATATCCGATATATTAATTTTAGCCCATTTGAATAAATAAATAGAAAAATCAAATTTAACTATTAAATTTATTTTACCGATTAATTCCAAATTAATCGCGTTCTTTCTCTACTGAACACATTTAATCCTAGATTAAATAAAGCCCCTTAATCCCAGATTAATTTTCTCTCTCTTAATTAATCCCAGATTAATTCTAATTTAAGTCAACTGTCATCGGTGAATCTTTGGAAGCGACCCAAGAGATCTCTGGATATGTTGGTAGTAAATCCGGTTATCGGACTATCCGAATAAAGTGAGTACCTCGTACCACGTGCTTACCGATTTACAAGACATGGTTGGCTTCTAGCAAAGCACCGTGCCTACCCAATTCTCCAGAAATATTCTTACTGGAATATATAATCTATGTCAGACGTAGAATACCTAGTATCTCGTAATACGATCTAGTATCAGATGTCACGTGCTAGGCCTGAGGCTGGAATTGTGTCTGCCCCGTACGAAACACATATCGGATATCAAACAACTAGTCTTTTTGAATCGGATAATCATGACCTTGTCACATTATCCTGATGGTCGCAACACAATAGAGAACGAGTTATGAATCCCTGCGTGATCATCATCTCCATATGTCTGGAGTGATACTTCCGTCTTGACATCACATCCAATACACTACGATTCTCGATAAACCCAATAGAGGCGTACACAGAACCTGTTAAAGCCCTGGATGACCAAAACCAAAGTTTATGGATTAATGGGAAGTATTTCAAAAGCCGTTCAGGAAAGTGGCGGACATGTTTTGGGAATCATTCCAAAACCTTTGGCGGACGAACACTTAATCGGGCCCACAAACGAAGATGAACGCATCGTATCAGTAGCATCATGGGCGCACTTAAATATTCATCGGAAGCCCATTGGGTTACTAAACATCGAGCATTTCTTCGACTTTCTGTTTGTTTTCCTTGCGGAAGCAAAGAGGCATGAGTTCGTCACGAAATCAGTGGATGAGATTTTCCTGACTGCTACAAAGGCCGAAGAATTGATTGACCAAATCCTAGCCTTTGAACCAAAAATCGACCCCATTCTCTCCAAGTTGGACTGGTCAGACAACGATCGTGGTAAGAAGTGCAAATTGGACATAGATCTTAATCGGTAATTTTTCGTAGATTTTCAGCCAACCATGTACTATCTTCTAAACTCTTCTTCTACTATTTAAAACAAAGCCATATTTAAAGCTAGGTGATGGTTTGGTGTCTTCCTTCACTCACTACCTCTCTATAAGGAAAAGCTGTGAAGGCACCTAGATAATCATTCACCCATAGCTTGTTGTGATAGACTAGTTTGGAGGACTTGTTGTTTATTCCTGTCACCAAGCGATAAGAGCCTAAGAGGCTTGGGTACTTAAGAGAGCCTTGCTCCACCCTCCCTCTGGGGAATCTACAACGGGAAGTCTATTCAACAGTTAGTCACACACCATGACCAGTAGAAGTTATTTCTTTATGTTTATGGTTTTGTTTTTATGTTGACTAAAAAAGTGAAATTGGTAAGAGATAGCTGTGTAAGGAATTTCCACTCATGAGACGTATTTCAAACCCATTTTCGAACAAGTTAATTTTTGTTTATTTCCTTTTGAATTATTTAATTTGTAAATTCTCCATAAAACTGACTTAAATAGATCTTCATATGCTTAGTTGGCAGGTATTATCAACATACATGGTAAATACTGACATGAGCTAAAATTGAAAAGATTGTAAATTCAGTGCTATAGTTTAATTGGAGGAAGCATCTCAAAAAGTGATGGGATAAATTTTTTTTTTTACATATGAGATCCGAGTTATTAAGTCTGTAAGGGTGTTTTAACACCTAGTACCCTAAAACCAACTGGTTTGGGAGTCATTGGCCCAAAGCTCACTACATGGATCAAAAATGATGAAATATATATATATATATATATATATATATATATATATATATATATATATATATATATATATATATATATATATAATATATATATATATATATATATGAAGTCTGGATAATTAAGTCCGTAGGGTGTTTTAACACCTGGTGCCCTAAAGCCAACTAGTTCGGGAGCTACCGACCCAAAGCTCGCTACATAGACGGAAGGTATTGTATATAAATACAAAGTCAAAATTCAAAAATCAAAGAAAAAATCAGAAAAATCAGGAAAATTATTCCATTACTACAAAAGATGTGTATTATGATAAAAACTTTATGACAAAAATATTACTCTCTAATCAACTACACTTATGACTGTTGTGGGAAAAAATAAGTTGTTTAAATATTTTGTTAGCTGTGTATATGGAGAATGGTAAAAATAATCGGAGAATTTACTTGTTTAATAATTTAGAATGAAACAAAACAATTAGTAAACTTGGAGTAGAAGTTTCACCTAATTAGTCACTAACTTCTTTATTCTATTTTCTCTTGTCTTTTTGCTTTTGTGTGCATTAGTTTCACTACCTTTTTTCTTTTGTAAAATGTTTGTGGGTATCATTGCTGTAAACCTTCACGAGACTACAACTCGTCCACTAGGGACACCTAGGGGTTTAAAGGCTTGTTGCATATGCTAAATGCAATCGTGATCCCTACGAAAGTGGTTTAGTTAAATTTTATTATGTTATTTTATTTTGCTCGAGGACTAGCAAAATGTTAGGTTTGGGGGTGTGATGAGTGGTAAAACTATCACTATTTCCCACTCATTTAACTTATATTTTGCATAGTTTCTTGAGTTTTGTGAATATTTTGATGTGTTTTGTGTTATTTTGTAGATAAATAAAGTTTCAGGACATTCTGGAGGTGATTGAAGCAAAACTGTGAAATTTGGTGAAATTTGGCAAAAAGGGTATTTTGGTAATTTTGGGCGTCCCGACACAAAAGGTATTTTGGTAATTTTCCCGACACCAAAATAAAGTTCAGGACATTCTGGAGGTGATTTGGAGCAAAAATATGAAATTTGGCAAAAAGGGTATTTTGGTAATTTTGGGCGTCCTGACACCGAGGGTATTTTGGTAATTGCACCGCATGCCACGTGTCAAAAATTCAGTGATCCAAATTTGTTAGCCACCATGCCCGTGTCGACAGTTCAGCGATCCAAAAAAAATAAAAATAAAAAAATAATATAATATAATAATAAAAAAATCAGAAAAATAATAATAAAAAATTAGATTTTTTTTCCTATAAATAGATTTTGAATTTTTTAGTTTCAATGTACTTTTCCTCTGAAATCCTTATAAATAAATTGAGAGTTCTCTTCTTTAGTTTCTTTTATTCAGTTTTATTTACATTTGTAGTAGTAATTCTCTGCTATAAATAGTAGTTTTAATTCATCCATGATGGGGTAACTTCTCCCTGCTAGGTAATAAGGTACTACTTTTACTTTTGCTATTTAGATTAATCTCCCTAAAATATAATATATAAACTATTTAAAATCTGAATTAATAAAGGATACCGCCAATTCCGGACGGTTGGTTATTCAATTAAACTAGTTAACCTGACTTAATGAGGATATCACCATACTGGACGGTTGGTTTAAGTTTATATTTCTGTTCCGCCTTATGGCTGGTATATTTGAATTTGACTTAATCAGGATACCGCCATTCCGGGCGGTTGGTTTAAAATATCACAAGATTATATATTATATTATTGGGAGATATCTAAATAGTAAATAGTAGAAGTTAATTCCTTTTACCTTAGCATTTTATTTATTTTTCTGCATTTACTTTTTAGTAATTTTTATATTTTTTTACTTGTCATAACTATGTGTTATAACCAAGTTAGTTTTCTAGGTTGTGATGATATCTAATATCACCGGTTTATAAGAGGTTATTTTATAATTTGAGTAATTTAAAGGTTTACTTATTAAGTCTTAAATGCTTCTTGTTGTTTGATCACCAATAAGATTGATGTGGTAAATCTAAAATGAACTAGACATAGGGATTTTAGGTTTCAACTTTTGACTTAATAACCCACGATCTTCTTTGAGGATAGATAACCCTTTAATAGATTTCCTTACAGGATAGGAATATACTTGTCGGGCGGGGATAACCATAATTGGAACTTAAACTTAATGAATTCAGGTAATTTAATTGACATAGACATATGATTCAATTGGATTAAACTGGGTATTTGTGTCTGACCATCGACAGATGCTTTCGCATAAATTTGTGTTCCAGGTTAGTAAACTGATTTATTACACAAACATAAAATAATCACTTCATCTTTTTAAAGATATTAGAAAGATTCACAACCCTAGATCTTTGAGTCTTTTATTTTCTTAGTATTTTCTTTTGTTTTTTTTTAATTTATTTATTTAGCAAATCTACAAATCAAATTATTCAAGCAATCAATTCACTTCTCCCTCAATTAGATATTTGTAAATAGATAGTATCAACAATTAATAACAATAGTAGGAATTAAGTCCTCGTGGGATCGATATTTTTATACTACTTGAACGATACGTGCGCTTGCGTTATACGTGTGTGTTTACGCCGGTCACTAACCTATTTTTTCGTCTCTCGAAAGCGTGTTACACGGCCGTTGGAAGGGTTGATGCTCCGCTATTTTTCTGATTTGCCGCTGTTTTAGACTGCAGGTTTCTGGACTATTTTTATGGTAGTGGCGTGTGTGGTCTAGTTGTATAGGCGCAGTGTGCGAAGGGATATTTTGTGTGATTATTTTTGAGGGGTCGTGGCTCAGTTTTGTTGATTTGTGAAGGGTTTGTTTCACTGTAAGGGACGTGAGGGTTTCTGGTTTGTGAGTGTTTACCGAGAGTGAGAGTGAAGAAGGAGAAGAGTTTACGTGAAAGAGAGGCGTGAAGCTTTTGTGTGGGGTGAGGTGTTGCGTAAAGTGAGGTGCTGTTAGTGGCTTATGTGTGCGTGGATGGGCAGTGGCGTGATGAAAGGGATTTACCGTGAGTTGCTGCTTGGCATGAGGGTTTATTTTGTGTGAAGTTGATGGGCTGTTGAATGGTTTAAAGGCTTGGGTTTCATTTTGTGTGGCTGAATGAGTGTGAGAGATGGAGTGGCCACGTGAATGGCTTCAGGGGAGAGGGTATAGCGTGTGATGGGTCAGCCGTTTTTAGGGTTTGTTGTTTGTATATATTAAGAAGAGGGGCTGCTCGGTGAAAGAGAGAAAGAGAGTGGTGGAAGGCTGTGAGAGAGTGCAGTGAGGCGTCAAGGTGGTCTGATGGTTCCCGTGAATGAGAGGGAATAAGGGTTTATGGGGTTGTGTGTGACGTGAGTATGCTTGGGTGGTTTGGGGCTGTGTGTAATGTGAGTATGCTTGGATTGAGACGAGTCAGTGACCTAGGGTTTTATTGTTTGTTTCATTTTGGAGAGAGAGAGAGAGAGATAAGGGACGTGAATTAGGGTTTTTATTATTATTGTGTTTTGCCGTAGGGATGAGCTCCAAGGGAGTCAATGAGGTTTTGTGTTATTTTTATAGTGACAAGTTAGGGTTAAAGTTGTGCATGAGATTTTAAAAGGAAATAAAAATCAATTAAATATGTGTGTATTTTAACTAATTTATTAAAGGAAAAGATATTTGTATTTTAGGTGGGAATGTCTTTAATTTGGTGAGTGAATTATTTAAATTAGGAAGTGATTTATTTAAATTAGGAATTTAATTTAATTGGATTTTAATTGGATTTAATTTAATTGAATTTGATTTAATTTGTATTTTTAATATGTTTTAATTATTTCTTAGATTGGGCTGGGTGAGATGGGATTGGTGTGTGTCTTAGTGATGTGTGGGCTTGGTGTGTGGTTTGTGGGGGTTTGGGCCAAGTGTGTGTTTTAAAACGGAAGTCCAACAAGCAAACCCGAAGCATAAACAAACGAATTAATTCCAACAAGATGTCAATTTTCGAGTCTCCCCTTCCGACGTCCGTTTCCCGCGACTTCCACGATTTAAGAGGTAGTGTCTCCATGTAAGACTCATCATCGGGACTTACATGCAAAAATGCAGTGCCTACAGTCACCCCCACTTTGATGGGCCTTGTACAATGTGTGACAATGACAATCCTATCAAAGTTTATGCAATGCATTTTTACTTACCTGGCTCGCCAGTTGCCACCTGACTTGCCTGTTGCCTCGAACTGAGTTGATTTGGTGGTGAGGTGCTGCGACCATTGAGGTTCATCCTTGCAAGATGTTGCGATCTCTAGGAATCACTACCGAACTAAACTGATGAGAATTGGTTCATTTTCGAACCTTTACTGAATTGAGATTGTGGTCCATTTTCGATCCGTGCTCCATTTCCGGAGTGCTATTTTCGGCATGCTAAACCTCATTTCCGAGGCGTCGCTGATGTGATGATTGTTCATTTTCGAACTGTGCTCCATTTTCCGGAGTGCCATTTTCGGTGAGTGATAGAGTCCATTTTCGAAACGTGCCCATTTTCAGAGTGCCATTTTTGGCGAGTGATAGAGTCCATTTTCGAACCGTGCCCCATTTTCGGAGTGCCATTTTCGGCAAGTGATAGTAGTCTATTTTCGAACCGTGCTCCATTTTCGGAGTGCCATTTTCGGTGAATGATAGAGTCCATTTTCGAACCGTGGTCCATTTTTGGAGTGCCATTTTCGGTGAGTGATGTAGTACATTTTCGAATCGTGCTCCATTTTCAGAGTGCCATTTCGGCATCTGACAAGATAATGGTCTATTTTTGAACCGTGTTCCATTTTCGGAGTGCCGTTTTCGGCGTCTGATGATAATGATCCATTTCCGAACTGTGCTTCATTTTAGAGTGCCATTTTCGATGAAACTAAAGCTGATGCTGATGTTGATGTGTCTCCATACCCGGAGTGTTATACCCGGCAGAAATGATACTGTGTCTACATACCCGAGTACCATACCTGGCAAAACTGATGCTGATACTAATGTGGGCCTCACCCCCAGAGTGCCATACCCGGTAAGATTGATACTAGTGATGTGATGGTTCATTTCAACATATTGTTCTGCCTCTCACGAGATAATCCTGATAGCTAGACATATTTTCGTCCTTAATGAATGCTTCGTGTCGAAACTTGAGAACCTTCAAAGTACTTGATACACTCGACTTCGATCGTCTGAATAGGTGATCTGAACTAGACTCCTGGTGTGTGTGTGTACCAAGGCTCTTTCGCAGCTTAATCCTTAAGTAGGCTAACTCGATGATTTTGTTTCAGAGAATCAGATCAGTGGGTCTAACCAATCTAGATGTCTTGATCACACTATGTGATTACTTCGTCATACTCAACATGATATGGTCTTCTTCTTTTTTCCTTGTCTATTTCTCTTTATTCTTTTCATTCTTTTTCTTCTTTGACACACCTACCCTTTAAGGTAGCATTTCTCCTCATGGTGGTCCTAATACATGCCCATGGGTAGCTTCACGCTTATCGGTTATAGGCGGTCTATTTTTTTTTTTCACTGTAGAGACTTTTTCTTTGTTTCTAACCATATAATATATCGTAGCATAAGTAAACCAGGGTGGACATCCATGCAAACGGTCATTCACTGATCCATCATCTCTTCAACTAGTAGTCTTGCCAACTACTCATGCTTCTACTGTTGATATCCTGTATTTAAGTGCTTATGAGTCTGGCCGAGATCAATCCATTCAGAGTACCGGACGAGAGCACGTCTCACACTTATCGTTTCTAAGGTTTCTCCCTACAGCAAACAATATCATCACCGGACATATGCTTAACCATCAAAGACTTCTCTTTTTTTTTTTCACTCATTCCACGGAAATCTTCCTTTCCACTGCTGATAATGTGGGCTTTGCCCCTGAGATCCATTCCCAGAACTCATATTGATATGGGCCTCAACCCTGGGATTCCTCCCCGAAACTGGTTCATTCCTGAAACTGATACTGATTCATTCCTGAAACTGTACTGTTGCTATTTCTGATTGGCTTGCTTCGCCGCTTTCTCTTTTTCTTCTTTGAAACATGTGAATACAAAACAAACACAAAAAGAATGAAAAATACGTTACGTGTATGGATGCATGAATGAGTTTCCTATCATGTCGGGTTAGGTCTTCTACCAATTCCCTTGGTGACTGCCCGGTCTTCTCTTCCTCAGGCATAGTACTGCTTCAATCGATCGGCTCGGCGAACTCATCCCCTTCCAAGTCTGACAGTCTTACTGCCCCATTCCCCAATTTATGAATGGATATCCTGTCTTTTCTGCTTGCTTTTCCAGAGGATGTCTCGTGTTCTAAACATCGCTGAGTATAATAGTACCAAGGTTGAATTCTTTTGTCAAATATAATAATGTTGCAGGTTGATAGGAAGAGACTCAGGCAAGTAAACGAAATAGACGTCTTGATTTTCATTAAGAAAAGGTTCGAACAAGTAGACAAAATAAATGTCTTTATTAAAAATGCTGGATCAAATAAACTATGAGGAACAGCTTCATCATTCGCAACATTGCCTTCTTCCTCGGCCTATGGTTCTCCACTGCTGTCATTCCCTATCGTCATGAAAAAAACTGGGTGGTTGAGAGTTTGGAGGACAAAGCTTTCTGGCAGGCCGGAGTTGATCATGTAGGTTGGTGGTTGAACGAAGTGGTAGTTTGGTAGAAGATTTCTGTGTGTGTTGGGTTGTTCTTTTTCTGGGTCGGGTATTTTATGTGAGTCAATGAGGTTTTGGATCTCATGCCTAAGGCGGGCACACATGTCAGTTTCATGACCTATTCTCCGATGGAAGTGACAATATAGGCTTAGATCCAGGTTGGGTGGCACATGGTTTGGAATTGGTTTAGGCTCTAACGGTTCAAGAAGTCATTACGCCTTCAGCTTTTCAAACACCCTTGAAAGAGGCTTACCAAGGTTGGAAAATCACCTATTTTCGATGGCAGTGACCTCAGCGGTAGCGGGCATAGTCCCTGAAGGCCCCCCGATATTCCTTCTATTCTGGCCATAGAACTTTCGGTTTTCAGCCTTGTCCTCCTCAATATCCATAACTGTCTCCCTCAACTGTCAGAAATCAGCAATCATCGAAGTCATCCTCCTCAGCTTACCATAAATAGAGGGCTTGGTGCCCTTGATGATCATTTTTATCTGGTCCTTCTCTGAGGGCCGAGTCTGCATCTTCAGAAGCTGGCTTCTCCAGCGATCTACATACTCCATGAAGTTCTCTTCCGGCTTCTACTTGGTATTCTCCAAGTCGTAGAGCGACAAGTCAATCTCTAAGTCTGTAACATACTGTTTTAGAAAGGCATCTGACAGTTCTCTCCAATCTCCTTAACTTTTCTTTCAAGGCTATGGTACGACACTACGGGTGCCCTCTCAAGCGACATCTCAAACATCTTCTGAACTTGGCGCTGTGACAGGCCCACTGAACTCATAACCAAAATATACTGTCGGAGATGGACCCACAGATCCCCAATCCCGTTGAATTTGGCTATGTCGGGCATCTTAAACTAAGCCGGGAGCTGCTCCTCAAAGGTCATCGCCTCATAATCCAATAAGTCCTCATGTTGACCGCTCATCTTACGGGTAACCGATTCTCCTGATCACGGAGTTTCTGTAATTCGGTCCGAGACCCGGCTATTCTTCCTGCGGCATACTCAGCTATATCATCATCAAATACAGAGATATCATCACTCAACCTGTTCAGAGGCTCTTCATGCCTCACATTCTTAGAGTCTCCCCCAGCACGGGGCACAACCATCTTAGCCATAGCAGTGGTCAAAGCTTGCAATTATTCAGTAACCTTTGTGAGACCATTCTCCAGCTGATCCATGCGAGATACCTTTTTTTCTGATCCACTCATATTTGCTGACGGCCTTTTGATGAGTCTCCCATCTTTCCAAACCCAACAGATATCTATGATTGGTTTTAAGACATAAATGGTTAACATAATGCGTGTATGCAAGAGATGTTGGTTTCTATTGATGTCCCAAGATCATTTTAAGCCATGAAATAGAATGAATATAACAAGAAGTATGGCGGAATCATACTTACAAAGATCGACTTTGGATGTGATGCTCAACAAAAATTTTCCTTCTAAGATGCTCCAAGATTCGGCCAAGAGAAGCTTTGTTGAAGATGATGAAGATTCGGCCAAGGGAAAGAAGTTCCAAGCTCCAAGCTTTTCAAGATCCAAGCTCTTGTGTTTGTTTCCCTAACACATTTGTTTGATTCTTGATGTGCTAGCAAAAGATGAAAGAAAATCAAATCTTCGTTCACCTATGGAGACTCACGGTTTTGCTTGAGAGAGAGAGAGAGTTTTTGTTTCTTTGTTTTCTAAAAACAATAATAACGAATTAAAAAACAATTACCAAAGTTGGTATATGTTTTACAAAAGTCAAAAAGCCAAAATTTTGGCTCCAAAAACTCATTAAATGCCCACAACTACTCACATCATGAATAGTGACAGCATGTAACTCACAAAAAGTGACTTTTGACATCTATCACCTTTATATGACAAGTTATGTGACTCGCGATGTGACTTATGGGCCCCACTCATTTCGAAATGAAAGTGGGCCCGCAAACACTTCCGGGCTCGGTTTCGCTAATTCCGAATTAACGAATTTCCGTCGCGACATAATTAAATAATTATGCCAAGCGAAATTACTATTCACGTTGCTAACGAATTAATTCTAAATTAACTCGTTTGCCCGAATTAAAATCTAATTTTAATTCCGCGTCGAAATCCAATTTCGTTTAATATATCGAATATATTATTTTATCGATTAATTCCAAATTAATCTTTCTCTCTCTTCAAATAGTACTTTATCCAATATAAAGTTTCTCCGCAGTTAATACCAGATTAATAAAGTTCGAATCAAACGTCATCGGTGAATCTTCGGGAAGCGACCTAAGAGATCTCCGGATATATTGGCAGTAAATATGGTTGTCGGACTATCCGAACATGTACGTACCTCGTACTACGTTTTTACCGATTTACGAGATAAGGTTGGCTTCTAGCAAAGCACCATGCCTACCCAATTCTCCAGAAATATTCTTACTGGAATATACGATCTTTATCAGGCGTAGTATACCATAGTATTGTGTTTTGCGATCCAGTATCGGATGTCACGTGCAAGGCCTGAGACTGGAATAGTATTGCCCCGTACGAAGCATATATCAGATATCTAGCAACTAGTCTATTTGAATCGGATAATCATGACTTTGTCATATTATCCCGATGGTTGCAACACAATAGAGAACCAGTTCTAAATCCCTGCATGATCATCATCTCCATATGTCTGAAGTGATACTTCCGTCTTGACATCACATCCAATACACTACGATTCCCAATAAACCCAGCAGAGGCGTACACAGAACCTGTTAAAGCCCTGGATGACCAAAACCAAAGTTTACGATTGTCACAAGTACTAGCGATGCAAGTCTCAGGTTAAGATCAAATACACCTACCTTGAAGCAGACTCCCATAGACACATATACATACTACCAATGGGATTCCGTGGGGTCTATCCAGAGCGAAGTTGTTTTCCGTACCATCGGTAAAACACAACCTCCCATCGCACTTGTATAAGTATCCTATACTTAAACATATGAGAACTATGTCGTTATGCCCTCACAACGCGCACAAGTGCAATACTAGTCTATTCCGCATTATCGATGTCCAATCTCGATAATACTAAGACTAGGGATATTTAATGATTAAACCTTTATGGCTTGATACTATCTCATATCATCTCAATCCGGAACTAATCATAAGGACTTTTACCATTTTTATAGATCAAAGTAAATGAATCACAAACCGGTAAAAGCCAATTTCATTATAACATAGTTAATTTTGTACAAAAACACAATATCTTTTAAAAACAGTGACGCAATGGGTCATAACTGTCCAACAATCTCCCACTTGGCCTATAGCCAGTCACTCAAGCATCTATTACCTGAACTATTTACATGTCGCTAAAACTTTTACTGAGGAATCGCTTTCATCAGCTGATTTGCCATGTTATCATCTGATGCGACCTTCTCGACCTTCACATCGCCACGATGTATGATCTCACGTATAAGATGGAAACATCGAAGAACATGCTTGGACTATTGATGAGATCGCGATTCCTTAGCCTGCGCTATAGCCCCGTTATTGTCACAATACAATGGAAGAAGCTCAGCTGGTAACGGAACTACTCCTAATCCAATTAGGAATTTTCGGATCCAAACTGCTTCCTTTGCTGCTTCAGCTGCAGCAATGTACTCCGCTTCTGTTGTTGAATCGGTAACAGTCTTTTGCTTGGAAGATTTCCAGCTCACTGCTCCGTTATTCAAACAAAATATGTAGCCGAATTGCAACTTACAGTCGTCTTTGTCGGTTTGGAAACTTGCATCGGTGTACCCAGTTACCTCAAGTTCTCCATCTCCATAGATTAAGAAAGTATCCTTAGTTCGTCTAAGATACTTTAGGATATTCTTAACCGCCATCCAGTGACCTTCACCTGGATCGGCCTGATAGCGACTACACATGCTCAAAACATAGGAGACATCAGATCGAGTACATATCATGGCACACATGATCGATCCAACTGCCGAGGTGAATGGTATCCGACTCATGTTGTCTCTCTCATCTTGAGTTTTAGGACACATGTCCTTAGATAGATAGACGTCATGTGACACTGGCAACAGTCATCTCTTGGACTGAACCATGTTGAATCTCTTCAACACTCTGTCAATGTACGTACTCTGGGAGAGTCCAAGCAGATTTCTTGATCTATCCCGGTAGATCTTTATTCCCAGTATAAAGGCTGCTTCTCCCAGATCTTTCATGGAGAATTTCAATGAAAGCCAAGCTTTCACCGACATTAGTGTGGGAATGTCATTGCCTATAAGCAATACATCGTCAACATAAAGGATAATAAAATTCAGTGCTCTCCCACTAACCTTCTTGTATACATAAGGATCATCTTCGTTTTGGATGAAATCATATTCTTTTATGATCTCATCAAAACGTTGGTTCCATGACCGCGATGCTTGCTTCAGTCCATAAATGGACCGATTTAACTTACAAACCTTGTTTGCAAGTCTAGGCACGATAAAACTGTCAGGCTGTTGCATATAAACATCCTCCAAAAGGTTTCCATTAAGGAAAGCAGTTTTAACGTCCATCTGCCATATCTCGTAATCGAAATATGCAGCAATTGCAAGCATTATCCGAATAGATTTAATTATGGCAACGTGTGAGAAAGTTTCATCCTAATCGACACCATGTCGTTGACGATACCCCTTAGCTACAATCCTAGCTTTGTACATTTATACGTTGCCATCCATGTCAGTCTTATTCTTGAAGACCCATTTGCAACCAATAGGCTTTACGCCTTTTGGTACATCAACCAGTGTCCAACTTGGTTGGTGTATATGGAATCCATTTCGGATTTCATGGCTTCTTGCCATGAAGTGGAATCGATATCTTGTATCGCTTCCTCATACGTAGCCTGTTCGTTATCCTCAATGAGATTATATCTACATGTGGTGAGATCAGAAACCCATACCTCTCAGGTTGTTTCCTGACTCTCTCCGACCTGCGCGGTCATTGTGTAATAGAAGATTGTGGTACAATCTCATCCCTGATGAATTGTTCTTGTTCCGTTGAGGATTCTATGCCAGAAATAGTATCACTCTGATTTTCATCGAGTTCTACTTTCCTCTCACTAACCGCTGCATTTAGGAATTCCTTCTCAAGGAAAACTGCATGTAGAGCAATAAATACTTTATTCTCTCGTACGTGATAGAAGTAATATCCTTTGGTTTCCCTAGGATATCCTATGAATAGGCATTTATCAGATTTGGGTTCAAGTTTGGTACTTTCCAAATGTTTGACGTATGCCCAGCATCCCAAAATTTTTAGGAATGAGAAACCCGGTTTCTTTCCTGTCCATATCTCATACGGAGTCTGTTATACAGAGTTTGACGAAACCTTATTCAAAATAAGAATTACACTGTTTAATGCATATCCCCAGAAGGAAATAAGTAGCTCAGTGCGACTCATCAAGACCTAACCATGTCTAACAAAGTACGGTTTCTCCGTTCGGACACACCATTTAATTGCGGTGTTCCAGGAGGAGTCCAATGTGAAAGAATACCATAATCTTTCAGGTAATCTAGAAACTCATTGCTCAAGTATTCGCTACCACGGTCTGACCGTAATATCTTTATACTCTTGCCTGTCTGTTTTTCAACTTCGTGTCGAAACTCTTTGAATTTCTAAAAGTTTCTGACTTGTGTCTCATGAGATACACATAACCATAATGCGATGCATCATCCATAAAGGTTACAAAGTATTCATATCCACCTCTAGCCTGGCTAGACATGGGCCCACAAACGTCACTATGAACGAGGGCTCACAGTTCGGTGGCGCGTTCATCATTACCGCTAAAAGGTTATTTAGGCATTTTACCTAATAAGCAAGATTCGCAGACGTCATATGAATTTGGATCAAATCCGTCCAACTACACACTCTTCGAAAGTGTGGATATGCGAGTCTTGTTTATGTGTCCTAGACGATATGCCACATATAAGTTTCATCTTTGTTACTAATTTTGAGCCTTTTGTTTGTTATATTATATGTTGGAGATAGATTTATATTCAAAATATAAAGTCCATTATTTGCAACAGCAGTGCAAATTTCTACATCATTTTATATAAGTAACACCCAGTGTGCGAAATACAAAAGTATACCCACATTGGGTTAACATAGATACAGATATGATATTCCTAGTCAAACTAGGTACATAATAACAGTCATTTAGTTCAAGTACATGCCCCGAGGCAGTTCCAAAACAAAAGTGCCCACAGCCAAAACAGCAACAGGTGTCCCGTTTCAACACGTAGATCAATCTCCCCTTAAGTCAGTCTCCTGCTAATCTGCAGATCCTGCACATCAGTACATATATGAGTACCACAACCAGAATCAAAAATCCAATTTTTAAAACTAGAAGTAGTCATGTTTATTTCAATAACAAACATACCTGAGGCCGGTGCCTTGCCCGCTTTTATCTCCTTCTAGAGCGCCTTGTACTCGCGGCAGTCACGCTTCTAGTGACCCCGCTTGCCGCACTGGAGGCAAACATCCTGAGATTTGTCTTTAGGCTTCCCAGAAGCCTTTGACGATTTTTCCTTGCCCTTTCTTTATTCTGCTTCTTCTTCTTCACACCTCCAGTTGCCTTGGGCCAGCCCTCGGTGTCTGAGATGTCGAAGTAAAGTGCGCCTCGCGCTTGTTGCCCTTAAGAAGCTCATTCTCATCTTCTTGAAAGTAGACAATCACTCTCCAAGAGTATCATCTGTGTTAATCAATTATAGTTTATGATGAATTGTCTCCAGGTGTCGGGGAGAGATTACAAGATCATATCTATGGTAATCTCAGCCACAAAGACTATCCCCATCTCAGCTAACTCATCTATGTCAGCAATTATCTGTGCCACATGGAACTCAACAGACATGCTTTCTGACATACGTGAACAGAATAGCTTATTGACTAACTTATATCTTTGCGACCTTTTGTTAGATCGGTGAAGATCATGCAACCTCGCCAACATGTTATAATGATCCAAGTCCCTGTTTTGTCGACGGAAATGCTGAGTCATGGAAGCAAGCATAATAGACTGAGCAGTATCACAATCATCACTATGAGTCTTCCAAAGCTCCAGCTCAAGTGTCTGATCAGGTGCGGGTTTAGGCCCAAGAGGTGTCTGTATGGTGGATAACAGTCTCTCGGCTCCAAGGACTATCCTTAGATTCATTTCCCAATCGGTAAAGTTCGTGCCCTTAAAGACATTCTTTTGCCTATGATAATGTCTCAGACATTTTCCTTTCCAGTCATCTTGACTACGATAGTAAAACTATCTAGTCAACGATATTTGGGTACAGTCTAACTGTTACAAGAAAAATAACATTGTATTATTCCAACTAATAAAATAATTTTGACGAAATATTTTGAAGGCGCGTTAAAGCTAAGTATCTGAATGAAATTGCAAATTCAATACTAGGCTCCCACTATTTTTCGGCGAGCCTCTAACCCTATGTCGAGTACTCGGGAAACCCAGTTTCCTAGTGGGCTAGGATCCCGTTAAATAACACACAACCTTGATTTTGGCCAACAAGCTGTATGATATTTAACTAGGTAGATCTCGAAGATCAATTGAATCTCATCCAATTCCTAGATCCGGTAGGTGGACATCCAAGTCCGAAACATATATAAAAATACATTGCCAATGTATCCAATACATTTTCCTATCATTTTTCCTCTGAATCAACTAAGCCTTGGCTTTGGCACAACAAGCTTAATGATTCCAGTTAAGCGGGACCCCCTTGACATGGAAAGCTTGTAATCAATGTCGATGGACAAGAAGTGATCTTGACTTTGGCTAACAAATCATAACTTGGACAAGTCACCGATATGGAACAAAACTTCATGATTCAAACACATCCGCAATCGACAAAGGCCTTGACCTTGGCCAACAAGCCAATGCCAACTTTGGATCTTGAGTAAGAATCACTCAACAGAAGAAAAACGCTTAATATGATTTGAGGGTTTTTGCGTATATTGGCAACCAATTTATTATCTTTCTTAAGTTATCATCATACACCCTTAAGCATGCTTCTAAAACATCATAAGGCGCGAAAAGTAAATTAATAACGATATACAGATGGATATTTAAACAGATTATTCCTAGAACAAATCGCTCACTTTCCTCTCCCCGGCTAGCACTATTCTACTTCTACCCAAATTACATAATACAATAATAGAAACCTCATTAACATTGAGGGGAGTTAGGTGAGAAGAGAATACAAAGAATCAATGAGAGAGAAGGCTGGACACGCAGGTCCAATTTATAAATTTCGAATTTACAATAATTTCTAAAATTGCCATTTCCCTTCCATATCCATCAGTTATATGCTATTCATTCATCACATCTATCTATTCATTCAAGCATGTTATTCAATCAACTAATCAATTAATTATCTTTGAATATAAGTGATCATCCAATGTTCAAACAATGATTTGATTTTGTGCGAGTCCAACTCGTTTGAGAATAAGTTTAAAGTACGAATTCTTGAATTATATCGAACTACTCATTAAATTCTAATTTAATCCGTATTCAATCTAATTCAATTTAATTCCAAATTAAATATCTACGCTTTTTAATGCGCTTTAATGCCTTAGATTCCAAATCTAATCATATCGGGTCTCAAAGCCCAACTAACATCCAATGTTCGTTTAATTAAAGTCCGATGGGCCTTCAATTGATTTTATAAGGCAATGGGCTTTGGTCAAATTAGATCAAAACCAATTACCAAGCCCAATTGAGGAATCACCCTCATATGCCAAAAAAACAATTTTAGCCTATAAGGCCCAATTAAACTTTTAAAGCCCATTTATTATATTTAGACTTAATGGAATGATTTAGGCCCAATTTGGATCCAATCCAATTGACCTAAACCAACTTGGCCCAACCAAGCCCATTATGCCCAAATACAACAATATCAAGCCTAATTCAAAATCAAGCCCATTAATAAATTTTAATATTCCAAATTTTGAAATTCAATAACTAAAGTGTAAAGTCATGATTAATCTTTTAAATCAACATTTCCAAAACAATAATCTAACCTTAATCATACTTTTCATTTTTAACACATGTCAAACATATTTGATTCAAAAAAAACATCTCATTACATGCAAGGAAACTCGCGGCCATGATAATGTTTTTGTCCGATTTCGTTTTTCAATCCGATTGAATTTTAAATCGATATTTCCCATTCGTTTCAAGTCATCCAATGATCATCAAAACAAAAAATACCAAGACTTCAAGGGTAATCTACATTCTGCCAAGCCTCATTTTTGGGGGAAAAATCCATCCAATTTATTTTTCACAAAATTGATCATCTATTAACACCATGTTATCAACATACAAGCATACTTAATCAAAAATTTCATCAAATCATGCTTCAATCTTTTACCCAAATTTTACCCTAAAATTTTTATGCTTAAACAAGGCTCCATGATTCCATTGTGGTTTCTATTGATGTCCAAAGATCATTTTAAGCCATGAAATAGAATGAATATAACAATAAGTATGGCGGAATCATACTTACAAGGATCGGCTTTGGATTGTGATGCTCAACAAAAATTTTCCTTCCAAGATGCTCCAAGATTCGGCCAAGAAATGCTTTGTTGAAGATGATGAAGATTCGGCCAAGGGAAAGAAGTTCCAAGCTCCAAGCTTTTCAAGAACAAAGCTCTTGTGTTTATTTCCCTAACACCTTTGTTTGATTTTGATGTGCTAGCTAAAGATGAAAGAAAATCAAATCTCCTTCACCTATGGAGACTCACGATTTGCTTGAGAGGGAGAGAGAGAGTTTTTGTTTCTTTGTTTTCTAAAAACAATAATAATGAATAAAAAACAATTACCAAAGTTGGTATATGTTTTACAAAAGTCAAAAAGCCAAAATTTTGGCTCCAAAAACTCATTAAATGCCCATAACCACCCACATCATGAATAGCGATAGCATGTCACTCACAAAAAGTGACTTTTGACATCTATCACCTTTATATGACAAGTGATGTGACTCGCGAGTGTGACTTGTAGGTCCCGCTCATTTCGAAATGTAAGTGGGCCCGTAAACACTTCCGGGCTCAGTTTCGCTAATTTCGAATTAACGAATTTCCATCGTGACGTAATTAAATAATTATGCCTAGCAAAATTACTATTCACATCGCTAACGAATTAATTCTAAATTAACTCGTTTGCCCGAATTAAAATTCGATTTTAATTCCACGTCAAAATCAGATTTCGTTTAATATATCGAATATATTATTTTATTGATTAATTCCAAATTAATCTCTCTCTCTCTTTAAATAGTACTTTATCCAAGATAAAGTTTCTGTGCAATTAATCCCAGATTAATAAAGTTCGAATCAAACGTCATCGGTGAATCTTCGGGAAGTGAGCCAAGAGATCTCCGGATATGATGGCAGTAAATACGGTCGTCGGACTATCCAAACACGTACGTATCTCGTACTATATTTTTACCGATTTACGAGACAAGGTTGGCTTCTAGCAAAGCACCATGCCTACCCAATTCTCAGAAATATTCTTACTGGAATATAAGATCTTTATCAGGCGTAGTATACCGTAGTATTGCGTATTGTGATCCAGATCAGATGTCACGTGCAAGGCCTGGGGCTGGAATAGTGTCTGCCGTACGAAGCACATATCGGATATCTAGCAACAAGTCTATTTGAATAAGATAATTGACCTTGTCATATCCCCGATGGTGCAACACATAGAGAACCAGTTCTGAATCCCTGCGTGATCATCATCTCCATATGTCTGAAGTGATACTTCCGTCTTGACATCACATCCAATACACTAAGATTCCAAATAAACCCAACAGAGGCGTACACAGAACCTGTTAAAGCCCTGGATGACCAAAACCAAAATTTTTCGATTGTCGCAGTAGTACTAGCGATGCAAGTCTCAGGTTAAGACCAAATACACAACTACCCTGAAGCGGACTCCCATAGACACATATACATATACCAATGGGATTCCGCGAGGGTCTATCCAGAGCGAAGCTGTTTTCCGTACCATCGGTAAAACACAACCTCCTATCGCACTTGCATAAGTATCATATACTTAAACATATGGAGAACTATGCTGTTATGCCCTCACAACGCTCACAAGTGCAATACTGTCTATTCCGCATTATCGATGTCCAATCTCGATAATACTACGACTATGGATATTTAATGATTAAACCTTTATGGATTGATACTATCTCATATCATCTCAATCGGAACTAATCATAAGGACTTTACCATTTTATAGATCAAAGTAAATGAATCAAAAAACAGTAAAAGGCAAATTCATTATAACATAGTTAATTTTGTACAAAAACACAATGTCTTTTACAAACAGTGACGCTATGGGTCATAACTGTCCAATATGAGATGCGAGCGATGTAAGTTGGCCCAGTATCATTTTGAAGCATTCAATCATACTATTGTGAGGTGCAAAATTATCCCAGTTGAAAAGGCCCGACAGGTTTTACTTTCGATAACATGGCTAAACAAATTCACATGATAAAAGGCCTAAACATAGAATGGCCCATTAGCCATTTTAGAAGTTTTTGGCCCAATTTTCATAAAGCACAGAGTCGTCCCAGTTTAAATGCCCCACAAGCCCATACCTCATGACAAAAGGTCCAACTGAATCCAAAATGACGATGGTTTTAAATGCAAGC